>OOFG01058879.1:0-11299 GCA_900323295.1 Molva molva
GAGAGAGAGAGAGAGAGAGAGAGAGAGAGAGAGAGAGAGAGAGAGAGAGAGAGAGAGAGAGAGTGTGTGTGTGTGTGTGTGTGTGTTTCATTGAGTTAACAAATGTATCAATAGCTCTCTAGATAGGTAGGACTGTGTTTGATATAAAGCCACACATAACCACAAAGTGAATCTGGTGCATGACATTAAATGTGCAATGTTGCGCTGTGTAGTTATACAGTCAAACTTTAGCAAATCAGTGTTGGTGTCTAATCAATAATAATGGATAATTTAATATATCATGGATATTATCACAAATCACATTAATTTGATATATATATATATATATATACAAAGTTACAGCATCCTTTATTTAAATATAGCTTCTACTCCCGCTATATCTCTTTTTGTGAGCATGTTGATAGTATTTTTAATTGATGACCCATATTATTTTGAGTATTGGATGGATCTAAATTTTTGTTAAATAATTAAAGTTTAAGATTCATGAAGAAGATATTTTTGGCGGGACTTGATTTGAGACAATAAATCATAATGAGTAACAAACTAATAGGCCTATATTAGTAAAATAAAATAGGCTACAGCTATGGAATAGGGTTAGGGCTGTATTTCAGTTAATGAAAAATGTATCCAAACTCAATTGACATTTACTGATTATATGTGAAGTCCTTGAGTGTATTTTTGAAGAATGCTTCATATAATTATTTTTGGATAAATATAATGAATGTATATAGACTTAAGTATTGACAACGATGATTGTCATTTACTTTGTACATTCGTGGGGAATATTGAACGTGAATGTTGGACAATAGGCTTACTTACCTATTTTTTATAGTCAAAACAGGTTGAAAAACGCATTAGCCTTCACTGTAACATCATATACAATTCCAAACAAATATCACTTAATGATCAAGTGCCCCGCATCGCCAAGTGAAAGATGCCTTTCAAATATTATTTAAGGGTCCTTACGTTGATTAGTCAAGGAACATAAATGATCTTACCGGAACACGAATGGAGAGGCTTTGGTCGAACAATCAGCGATGGACAAGCCGAGTACAGAGAAAGTTTCTCAAAATAATCACATGTTTCCTTGGAGAGTATCTCGTCAATCATGAAAGTTTTATAGCGCCGCCTCGCTGCTTTCAGCTGCCCGAGAGAGGCTAGTCTTAACTCGGCTTGACAGTGCATGGCTTCTCGCTGCTGCGCGCTTTGCGCCTTCAGATCAACAACTGTTCAACGACAACAGATTTCGTTCACCTAAATGGTTGAAACGTGATAGACGAATAGCTACAACCGGATTCGTTATACTTAATCACGATTGTATATGTATATTTGTAAGCAATCTTCTGGTAGGCTAATGCCCCTGCTCTTTCGCAGCGAGTGGAGAGCGTCAGGTTGAGCAGAGAGCGCCACAGTGTGAAGTGAGTACAATGTGCTCACACCCACTGCTATATAAACCATCCCAGTACACATCTTTACTGTTCCATCCCTGGACAGTCCAGATTGTCAATCATACGCTCTCTCTCAATCACTGTCCATAACTATCTTTCCCTCCCTCTCTCTCTCTCTCTCTCTCTCTCTCTCTTTCTCTCGCTCTTTCTTTTTTTCCTCTCCTTGCGCATTCATTACAGCGCACAATACAAACGGCTACTATCGTAGGGATTAAAAGGTGTTGGACAATTTGGTTGCACGGATTGTTCATTTGAATCGTATTGGGCCTATAATAATAATGATTATCGTTTGGATAAATGTTTGTTGATAATAAATTATTAATTCTGACAAGATCATGGATTAGGCCAGGTATGTTGCCTTTAGTCTATTTATCTCAGACTTGTGTCTTACTGAAACGTATTGATCTTGTAATTAAAGTGAAAAACAAAGTTCGAATTAAATTTATGCTTTCACATCGCACGTAGGCCTACAAGAACATAGGCTCTGAAATGCATTATTCGTTGATCTGGGGGATAAATTATAAGGGTTAAACAAAGAATAATGCTGATTATTGAAAATAAAACACAATGATACAGCCTTTTTTGACAAATCGGATGCTTTTTAAATTCTATATTAATAATCATTATTATTTATAATAATAATAACTAATTTATATAAATAAGAATCGTGTATTATTAGTATTCAATTGTGGTTGCATTCTTCTCTGTAATTTATGTTAAAGTTAAAAATAAACTTGTAAATGTGCACAGGCCCGGTATGGTCGATAGGCTACTTAACGAATAACGAATTTAGATAAGAAATCCAACCTCATGGCAGACAAGGTTAACGATAGAAGTAGGCCTACAATGATTTCAATCCATTTTCCCCTTTTTGATTCCTTTTTTGATGATAAAGATTTAAGCTTCACTCATGTGAAATTGACTATTATTTATTAAGGAAAAGGCTGGGCTAACATATAATTTAGAAGTAACAAATGATGCAAAAGAGAACGCTTAGTTTGAATGGAGTTGGCATATTTGTTTATTGCTGCATAGTTTGCTTTCAGCAGAAATAGACGAAAATTTCAATGCAAAAATCTTAAAAAGTAGGCCCATTTAAAAAGAGTAGGCCTCAAGCAACATGGGGTTGTGGCATAGGCCTATGGCTTGTAGATAAGCCTACTTCAAAAAACGTAAACAGAAAATTGTAGAGAAAATGTACAGATATGATCAAATAATGTCTAGTGTTGTTTACCGTTCAAATCCAACTACACATTTAGGCCTATGCTATTCAAACGGTCCTTTTTTAAAGTCATTCGTTTTTCCAAACGATTCACATCTTAGAAAAAATAGCCATACAAATGGCTCATAGCCATACAAACAACATGACCATTATTCAATATCTATCATCGCAACGCCCTTCTCTATCTCTGTGACTGAGGCCTGACTGACGGGCCTGAATAGGCTCCTCTAAAGACTCGCTTCACTCTCAGCTGAAACGAACCAAAGAGAAATAGAATAACTCAAAACACCGTAGCCTACTAGGCTTCTTCGGGTCGTCAGAAACGTTTCCAAAATACCCTCCAAGAAACCAACGTAAGGATGATGGACCCATTGTTAAATAGAACTTTGATATAAAATACTACTGAGCTGTCGTAAATCATCATCTTTCGAGTCATTACGATTAAATATAACTCGTTGCATTCCTAATGCATCTCTACATAATAACCCCTCCGTGTCGGAGTGTAAAAGAAGGATGAAGGTTGAGGAAATACAGCAGCTCTCCATAGAAAGACGCTCAGGTTATCTGGGGGTTTGATAGCAGATGAGAACTGATGCCGATCAAGCTACTCCCTCCTATGTGTTTGAAACTCATTTCGCGGGATGGGGTGGTGGTTGGAGGTGTTTGGGATAACATGGCACCCATGAACCCAGCAACCTGAGCGCAAGGGTCCGAGAGATGGTAGCGCGCTCTTATTAACCCGCGGGCTCGGCGCAATGCTGGAACAAGGGAGGGATCGGGGTGGCGTCTTTGGTACTGGATCCCCTTCTATAGACACGCTGCTTCTATAAAAGTCCACACAGCAGCAGCTCCTGAACTCTAATCCGACGGCTCTATGGTGGGAGACAACGTGAGATCACTCAATTAAAACAGTTATGCCACTACTGCGCATCAGCAGCAGCAGGCAATAACGGCCTTCCGAGTACCGACAGCCCGGTGTCGCAGAATAGGGGATACCCTTCATTAGGACGACTCCGGCAGCATCGCGGGTGCAATCCGACACGAGGCAGATTACAGAGAAGAGATACGCTTGAATAGACTGGGGGTGCCAATGGACCTCCACTTTTGGATCCTCGGAGCTTTATAAGGGATACGCTTGTTGCTACACCGCGGGAGTTGCTGTTCGTGGGCCATAAGCACTTTCGGAAGGGTAGATTATGACCTCAACGTGGACATTAAGGGATTTGATTGGCCCGTTGTAAAGCAAGCCAAGAGCAGAGGCAACACCAGATCAGCAGCTTAGAGGAGCATATTTTTAACATCAGAAGTTGAACCAATTATGGGACAGAACAATGCTTTTTAATTATAGGCTAGAATATACACCGTCCAAATCTTGTTGCAATCATACCGTCATGGTTAAAACATAAAATAATACTATTAAGACTTAAATTAGGCAAGTTTAGCAGTAGGCCTAATGTTTGTTTCTTGAATGTTACTGATAATACGGGCTGAGCTTTAGCACTCTGCAACAGCCTTTTATACAAAGTTGCTAATATTGTCAAATAGAAACATGCTAATTGATTTAATTCAGGGATATGTGTGGCGCCACCTACAGATTACCTCATTACCTCTGAGAACGCATATTAGTTTCACATGTGACATTTATAGACAAGGCTGTGTTGTTTTGACACAACTGCATGGAGTACCGTACAATAGCCAGCACTTCACTTGATCCGACACATGTAATCTGACCAACCTGTAAATAACACCAAATTAATAGCTAAGCTAGAAGGCATTCTGTGTGTGTACTGTAAAGCTGCACACACAGAATGTGTGGGCAGTCACGTACACAAAAACAAGTCACGTACACAAAAACAAGACGCAGATGTAGTGAAATGAACTTTGTAATATACAGGAAGTGTTTATAAAACATGTTGCAATATCAGGAGTAGGATTATATAAAAATTGTAAATAAAACCACTCAACAGAATGGGTGGTTGATTAACATCATTAAAAAAAAAAAAAAATGAAACCAGGATTTAAGCCAATGTCACGGAAGTGCTGCTGGTTGATTCTGCTGGAATACCTGAAGTGTAGTAAAGACATGTATCCACAATTTTAAGATGCCTTTTCATAATGTCCATTAAAAAAAAAAAAAGATTTCCAATGTCATTATCAAAATGATTAAAATACATTTGAACAGTATAAAAAAAATTCTATACCAACAGCATGTTTTTTTCTTTTTTGAGGGCTTGGGGTATATAGTCTTGTTTTCCCCATCAATGTTTTCCTCAACACATCCACTCCAAGTATTGAGAAATCACATGGAATACGTCAACAATTGTATGAAGATAAAATCACCTTAAAAGTAAACACTTCAATTCTCAAACTAGTATCAAAATATACAAACAACCTGAGTATACACATATCTTTTGTCCAAATAAAACTCAGGATATCCCTGTTGAAGCAGTCCAAATTAATATAAAAACAAAAAAAATAAACTATCTTCAGAGACCATCTTTTATTTTCCTTCCAATATGAAGGAGCCTCTCAGTACCGTCTATATCTACCCTCCTGATTCCCACGTTGTCCGCCCCGGTGGGTCTCGTAGGGGCGGCCTCCGCCACTCCCACCACCGTTGTCATGGTGACGCCCACTCCGCCTGTCGTTATGGTGATAGTTGTCCCGACTCTGAGTGTTCTGCTGGTGACGGCTGGAAGCGGGCTCCTCTGTGTAGCGCTGACTCCGGCTGTGGTGGGTACTGCTGTTGTCGTTGGCGCCACTGCCGCTGTACTGCTGCTGGGACGACTGCCGCTGCCAGTGGGAAGGGTTGTCCTGTTGCCAAGAGCCGCCGACGCCACCGGCGCTGGGCTGGTTCCTCGGTGGAGCTCCAGCTAAGCCCCCGTTCAACTGCTGAAGCTGCTGCATGTGCAGCTGCAACATCATATTGTTCATCTGAGTAATACAATGGAAAATACAATGGAAAATATCAAATGCAACAAGGGTATACAAGGGAAACAATAAGCTATTAAAATCATCCAATAGATCAGCTGCATGTCCAAACTTAAATAAAAAACAAGTGTCAAGACGGGATCATTATTTTACTCTGGACCATGCCACAGGGACGAGGATGGAATAGAAACGTACCACAACATGCTTCTGCAGGCTGTCTGGAGAAGTATACGACCTTTGATTTTGAGGAGGAGGGGTGTAAGGAGGGGAATTCCACTGGACCGGGGTTCTGTGAAGAGCAACAACAACAAAACAGTTCCACAATATTCCCGACAAACATCTTGCATCTTGCATTGTGTGCATTTTCATGTACAAAAGGTTATGGTAGAATTAATTGATGCCTTTTTTGTGCCGCTTCACCAAACACACAAAACTGAATAAATGTAGCTATATATTTAAATATAAATGTAAATAGTTATTGCTGTTTAAAACCATTATAGATTTGTATATTGGATGGTTCATCAACCAGAAGTATTTATGTGTTGAGTAAAGTTGGCTCTAAAAAAAAAATAAAAAAAATTGGGTCATCCATGTAACTATCTTACATTCGGCCATGGGGGTTGGGAGTGCTGCCAGGGCTTGTGTTTTGCTGCTTCCCGGGGCTGTTGCTGTGGCTGCTTCCTGTGGTACAACAGACGGAGGGAATAAAGGGGATGTGCATTATATTCAATTGGTGAAGACATAACTCAACTCATGAATACAATCCGAGAGGCTGCGGCATTTCACCCCAAATTAAAATTACAAGCACCCTAATAAAACAACATTGTTTAATGCATTGCTACAGCTTAGAAAAGGCTATGCAGGGTTGCCAACTCTCACACTTCTGGCAATTGAAACACGCTTTCACCTTCAGCCTCACGCTCTCACACTGCCCAAACAATCCTCATGGCAAAACACTGACAGCAGAGATGAAAAGGTGAACGTCTTACGGTCAAATCTTAATGGTTAAACCAAGCGAACAGCTTTGACTGTAGAAAATAGCAGAGTATTCGAAAAAGGGGTGTTTCATATGGTGTTTCCATGGAGCCGTATCTTAAATTACTCTGATTGGTGAGCAATGCTTATCTGTGTTGATTGGACAGCTGGTCAAGTTCACAGCCCCGAGCCAGCTTTCAAGCACAAGATTTTCATATTGGAAACAACACGTCTTTGACTTTCATTAGTGAACGAACCCTGTGTCCTTTATTTGGTGCATGTCTAACATTATTTCCCTGGGTGGAAGTAGTCAGGGTGTGGGCATAGTCAGGCTATATCCTTAAGTCTTAGACCTAAGATCCCGCCACATGCGTAAACTGCATATTTTTTTAAACCCTGACGGTGAATTGAGTCGAAATATGTGCACGTGATTAAGCGCATCAAAATCTCATTCCAGCCAGGTACCCAAAGTTGGCATCCCTGGGCTAAGCCAATCATTTGGTAGAATAATATTTTTTATACAGCTACCATAATCATTTTATTAGACATCTTTTTCGACATGATAAAGACACTGACCTGATCTAAACTGGACACCGATCGTCTTGCCGAACAGCGTCGTCCCATCCAGCAGCTGCATGGCGTAAGGCACCGACACCTCATGTCGGTAAACAGCAAAGCCGAACGTCTTCTGTTTTCCTTCGTTGTCTTTCGGAATCTTCGTTTTGCAGAGAGGTCCAGCCTGCGAACAGCAGACCGACTCAGAACACATGAGGTAGAAGACATTTCCCCAGTACTTAAACACCACAATCAGGAACCTAAATATTATTCACCATAAGTAACTGTTAACGTTATTTGGACTCCATTGAACTTAGGTCTTGCCCAGCCATAATACTGAGATAAAACTAAGTATTATGGAATTCTGTGGAACTGTAAAAGATAACCGTCAAAGTATTATAGAATCATATAGACACCAACGTTATAGAATATAAAACGTATTATTATAGAATCATATGAAACTATAAAAAGATACAACTTGTAAGTATTATGGAATCATATGGAACTATAGAAGATAAAACGTATTATTATGGAATCATGTGTACTATAGAAGATAACGTATTAGGAAATCATGTGGAACTATAGAAGATCAACTCTGAACAAGAAGCCTAATGCTAGTTAGCCACACTAAGCTAACATCACGTTACCTGTACAAACAATTCAAACAATATTTCCTCCGACACTCTTTGGTCCAAATTTCGAATAAATAGAGTGCGATCGGCTTCTTCTTCAATTCCCATTGTACTAGCAACAATACAGCCCCAAAGCAATGATGTATCTTGTGTAAACAAACGATGGCTAAAATCTGTACGAAAGGCCTTCTCTTGCCATAAAATAAAATGCTGCCGTTATATGCCCGCATCTGTCGTAAAGCACTTTCTGACTTTATGACGTAAAATGTCAAAATTCAAACCAGCCTTTAGGAGGCAGTAAAGTAACGTGCATTGTATTGCTTTGAACCTAATACAAAAAAAACGAATTAACAAATATGTATAATTGTCAAGGTACGACTACCACTTTTGTTGAATGCATTAAATGTATGTATTCATATTTCTCAAATACAACAATTTGTTTTATTATCTGCCTTTATCACCTTATAAATCCAGTTCAGTCACTGTGCTGATGCAAACGTCACAACGGCTCATATCGTTTAAAGAAATCTTATATTTATATACTTAATACAGATACATAATTAGCTCAAATGTAAAATATAAATATATATATATATATCCTCAACTTCTGCTATCATGAGTTAGTCTACCAATGAAAGAAAGTGTGTTAATGCTCATGCACTTGACATTTTTCATTTTGGTGAGGCTGTCTGATAAATAATAGTTTCACGTTCCCTCTTTTGTTTATTTCCTCCTAAACTTTGCAGTGTGTGTGTGTGTGTGTGTGTGTTGGTGAATATAACATTGTGGAGCAGTAGAGGTCAAGAGTGTGAGGGGCTTGACCACTGCCTTAATCAGATGGGCCTGATGCTGTGTCCTCCATATTAATGAGATTGATTGGAAAGGATAATGATTCTCTCCTTCATGCCTTCAAAACATCCTCCCTGGTTTGGGCGTGGGGGTAAATCACCTATAAGCAGGACAGATAAGAATAGCACGTCAATGGCAATTTGAAGTACTTTGTCCTTGTGCTGCCCTTCTTGTTGGATCACTCATAACCATAAATTATCCAACCCTATGCTTTTCGCCTTCACAAATCTGTATGCATCATTTCAGAGTAAGTTTTAGTATGAATTACAAACCTTACTTTTATTTATGAAATATGAGCTTCATTGTATTACATAAAAAAATGTTGTTCAACAGAGCTTGTTAGCATTAATTTATGCTAATTTCCGATGAGAATGTTGCCTGCAAGTAACTATCTCCATACTTTTAGAAGTTTGCAGTACTTTGAAATCACAGTAGGTGGCGGCATTGAACTGAATCAAGTTACCGGTACTTGTGAAACACTTTTTTTCCTTTTTTTTTTTTTTATGTCGAAGAGCTTATCAGTGTGAATAATAGGTGACCGATATGTCGAGCCTATATCAGAACAGATTTTCCTCATAATAAGGCATTTTGAATTTCTGACTTTGTAGAAAATGCTATAATGGGCCTGTGGTTCAAATATGATGAATATTTTGAGTTATTCATGTGCATTGAATTGTACATTGTACAGCATTGGATGTTGGATTCATACATTCAAAAAATACAATCCAGGATGTTCTAGCAAAATTGTAATAGAATGACCATGAAACCACTGCCCTCATTAGTCATCCAAACTCAATACCCCACAGAGGACACCTAATTCAGATTATTTAAGTTTTTCCATATTTAAATTCTATCCCTTTAAACTGCAATGTTGACCAGCTGATGAAGTCCACACAGTAAACATTGACATTAGAGTATTGCATGGAAAGCTTTTGATGATTCTATAATTATGAGACTCTATAACAATACACAACAGTGCCCTTCTATTCTCCCGGCTAATTTAGCATAACATAGTGCAACCAACAAAATAATCAGTCTTCACTTCAGTATTAGGATATCAAATATTGAGTTCATAATGTCTTAAGAGGGGCTATTTCTTGTACCCTCAATTACTGTTTAAAGGACTGGAGTCTTCACATTAAATTTGGTCACACTGTTTTAGTTCAAATTAGAAACATTGCCTAAAGGGGAGCAGAGGCCGAGGGCCAGATCACACACACACACACATGCACGCACAGGCATGCATGCACGTACACGCATGCACGCACACACACATGCACGCACACACACACATGCACCCGCACACGCATGCACACGCATGCACGCACACATGCACGCTCATGCACGCACGCACACACACACATATGCACACACACACACGCATGCACGCACACACACATGCACACACACGCACGCACACACACATGCACACACATGCACACACAACCCTTTGGCTGATGGGGCATAATGGGAGCAGGAGAAGTATGGTGACTGGTGGCTACCCACATCAGGTTAATCAGCCTTCATTTGCCTTCAGCTCCTCCTAACCCCTCCCTCTCCCCTGCTCTTTGCCAATCCCTTTCCTCCTCATTAATATTCATAATCCATGTGGAAAAGAGTAATAGGGTGGTGTGTCTGTGTGTGTCTGTGTGTGTGGGTGAAGTGGGGGTCAGCGAAGCGCACATCAATATTCGCCGGACGAAACTTTAATTGCGCCTCTGTGATGTCATCGAGAAGCTTGCCGCCCAGTGCGTCAAGCGTCCCATTTAATTGCCTGCACACTCACACACTCACACTCACACACTCACACTCCACCACCACCTTCATTTAAACCACACTACACCACTATTGGACAGCGGCTCGATAGAGAGGCTCTCCTTCTTGAGTCGCTTGTACTCTAAGTGTCAGGAAATTGAATGCCTCTCGTTTGAGTAGAGCCGGGGTGGCACATGTCAGTTATTATTCAAGAGCGGGGGAGTGTATTCTAGAGGACCCCCTGAGCATGGCCATCGACGCAGCACACAAGACGATGTACACTCTATTCCCTGGATATTCAACCAGGGACTTCTGTTTTGTTCTGATGTTGGTGGCTTGGATCTGTGCATCAGTGCAAAGAGATACTTACTTAGTGCAGGATTTGCACAGTGCCCCATCCCCAACGTTGTTAAAAATAAACATGAGAGGACTTAGAAGAAACACAGTGACACACACATACACACACACACCAGAGTGCAAGTGGCGTCCACTTTTTTTCTCTCCAGATTTCTCTCCCATTGCAACATGCTTATTATCCCGATATCGGCTGTCCATGTTGCCGCACCACTGACAATCTGTGACTTCATTCTATTGCACTGCTTTTCACTATCGGTCTCTTCTTCACGCAAACAACACAAACACATGCATATTCAATGCACACACTTTCGTTGGTAAATGCATACACACACAGTTCCACCCTCAAACACAAACAAACAGACATGCACACACACAAACATGAACACACACACGTGCACACAAAAATGGACACTTGCTTGAACATACACGAACGCACACGCACACGCACACACATTCACACAAACATGGACACTTGCGCAAACACACACACACACGTGATCACACGCAGAGTTGTATGGGGGAGGCTACACCCTGTTGCTCTTCTGCTGCAGTGCTGGAAAGCAGTAACAGCATGG
>OOFG01058883.1:0-10463 GCA_900323295.1 Molva molva
CTTGAATCCCATTGAACATCTCTGGAGGGATCTGAAAATGGCTGTGCACCGACGCTCCCCATCCAACCTGATGGAGCTCGAGAGGTTCTGTAAAGAGGAATGGGCGAAACTGGCCAAAGATAGGTGTGGCAAGCTTGTGGCTTCATATTCCAAAAGACTTGAGGCTGTAATTGCTACCAAAGGTGCCACAACTAAGTATTGAGCAAAGGCTGTGAATACTTATGTACAAGTGATTTCTTCGTTTTTTATTTTTAATAAATTTGCAAACATTTAAAAAAAACTTTTTTCATGTTGTCATTATGGGGTATTGTGCGTAGAATTTTGAGGACAAAAATAAATTGAATCCATTTTGGAATAAGGCTGTAACATAACAAAATGTGGAAAAAGTGAAGCGCTGTGAATACTTTCCGTATGCACTGTAGCTATTGTCCAAAAAATTAAGGCAGCACTTGAAGAGCAAGGGAAAGTAATCAGTGAATTCTTCAGAAACAAACCCACCAATGATAACGCTGAAGGCAGTCAGTCCAGAAACGACGGCAGTGTGACAGCCCCTTACATTTAGCTTTTGATGGCACACTTCAAAGATCAGATGGATACTCTCTTCATCCATGCAAATGCAAGTATTATTTTTTTATTGACATTGTCAGTTCTGTTTTATTTAAACAAGACGAAGAAGGGTGACGATCGTCTTTCATTTGTTGTTAATTGGACAGGAATGTATCGTAACAGAATGACTAATTACTAATAATCAGTAGCGGCGCCAAATAATTATGATTGCGTGAGCTACGGGGGGGCTGGATTGTTTATAGCAGGTGCTAATACGTTTTGACGCAACAAACAATAACAAATAATACTACTAGAGAAAAACGAGATTCAATGATCCCGGGCTAATACATAATTATTACATAATTGAAATGCACGTTACTAAATGTTGCGTTTTACAACAATGCAAGCACAATTAGAACGATCCGCCTGTTGTTGTGATTTGCAGCGAAGCGGTCCATCACTGCATCGACGTCCAATGCTTTGGTCCTTATGGAACTGATCGCCAGCACACCCAGATTGCTGGTTCGAGCGTCTCCGCTTCTATTCCTCAGATAGGTATTCCGGCGTAAGCAAGAAAAGCTCCTCTCGCACGCAGCTGATGTGACGGGCAGTGTAATGGAAATGCACACAAATGTATATAAATCAACACTTTGCTGCTAGACTGATGCAATCACACTATAATATGGTACGAATCAACCAATCAAATCACACAAGCAGCAACGGTCAACGGTCATCATCACTTACGCAAATGAAAAATACTATTTCATAGTTCAGTTTTGTAACATATAAGCCAGTCCGATGTCTTCATATATATATATATATATTATTATATTATTATTATTATTATATTGACTGATGAAAAGCCCACCCTCCCAATGGTTTTGGGAGGGGGGGCTTAGAGGGGGCTCAGCCTTTTTCAGGGGGAGCTTAAGCCCCCGCTATCATGGCATGTTTCAATCAGTTGATATTGATTATTGATAATCGTAATAATTTAATGTTAACACAACAATTAAAAACATACACAAATAACTACATTTACACAAACACATAAGGATAAAGGAATGATCTGACCTTGATACACATTACATAAAGAAAGAACGACAAATTAACGAGTTAAAGTAAAACAGTAACTGTTAGTAAAAACAGTTGATAAATATTAATGCATGGGTTCTTTGTTGTTTTCTTTTGAGTGTAACATTTGTTTTACCCCAAGCAAAATGTGAAGCAGATTGTATGTGGGCTGTCACAGTTTCACTTTCTATTGCTGATTTTGGTCACAAGGTAACCACATTGAGTAATGTTATTGCTATTCACCACTGTATTCCTCAGCATTTAGCCTTCTGTTGCCGTCAGCAGTGACAGCTTCAGTGAACACAAGTAAGCCAGTTCCAGTGGAAGCCATACATGCCCAGTCCATAACCGCACTTCCACCATGTTTGATGGGCAAGGTGCTATGATTTGGATCATGATCTGTTCCTCTTTTTTCTCCACACTTTCCATCCCTCTGGTACAGGTTGAGCCTTGCCTCATCCACCATAACACTTTGTTTCAGAACTTTACAGGGTTTTTTAATGTACTTTTTTGCAAACTGTAACTTGGCCCTTGTATTCTTGAGGCGTTCCAGGGTTTAGCATCTTGCGGGGAACCCTCTGGGGTTATGCTGGGCTCGTGTGCTCTTCTCTTGATTGTAGTCTTTGACACAGCCTACATCTCGAGGGTTGTTTATCCTTCCAACAGTTGAAAAGGGCTTTTTCTTCACCATTCCGTAGAAGTGGTTATACTGCTATTGTCAATACAGGGGTCCTGTAATCGCATTGTAAAAAAGCAGTTATAGACTAAGAAAAATTACCGCAGGGTCTTGTTTTTTTCAATACATTAAAAATGCATTACTGTTAAATTTGCTGCCAGTAATTTACAGTAATTTTACAGTCACATTTTTTAAAATGTAATATTACGACTCTAATCTGCCCTTTTAAAGACTTATCTGTCTTAGATCCATACCTGTCTTATTTTTATTAAAGGGAATTAACCCCATGGTTTTGGTAAAAAATGTTCTATCCCTGGCTTTTGGGATTAGCACAGTTAACGGCAGAACAAATCTTTGCCATCTTGACGGTTGTCTATCTGTTGTCTATGGTTGTGGTCGGACAGTCAAAGAAATTATGCCTATGACCTTTCCTAACCTCTTTTCCTTGACCTCGATGAAAAACGTCATGAGGTCAAGGAAAGATGTGTATAGAGGTCAAGTATAATTCATAAGGACTGAGGAAAAGACAACCACGTTGCCAAGAGATTCTGAGTGCACGTCCACTAGGCTACGTCATGTGGCGGCGGATGTAGACAACTATTTTGTAGAAACTAAATAGTTGTCACATCCGTCATGTCGCTTTAAATGTTCCTGCTGCAATGAATTGTGGGATGGCATTATCTCCTTTTCTTTCGTAAAGGATGCTCCAGTGTACCCTATGCTAAAGGATATAAGAAAGGAAGCATTGAAGTACCTTTCCTTAGCATTTAGGGAATTCGAACAGCGCGCATCATGGCTGTCACTTGGATACTTCCAGATCATTTCACTCAGTAAGGAACCTTCCTAAGCAAAAAAGACTATCCGACCGCAGCCTTATGCCCCTTGGTTGCGCGCCTATCTGCTGTGACGTTGCCCAGAAACCTGTCTAATATGATGACGTAGCCTAGTGTGAATGCAGTCGGATTCTCGTAGCACCACGTTGTTTTCCTAAGTCCTTATGAATTCTCCTTCACATCTTTCCTTGACCTCATGACATTTTCCATCAAGGTCAAGGAAAATAAGGAACTGATGCAGCTTTTATAGCCTTAGCCCAGGTGCTCCTTGCTGTTGGACAACCCACTGTCCTGCCTACCAAGCAGCCTGAGAGACAACGTGGTTTAAACAGAAATACAGGCAAAATAACGTCATACTTTATACAGTATTATTCATAAACCACCATTGTTCCACATCCATCATCTCAAAAACACGTTCCTCATTTAATGTCAAAACAAAACCTGTGGACCTTCTTCCTGTGTCGTTTAATAAAAAATCAACATTTGAGACGGCAACAGTTATTTATATTGACATATTTGGATAGGAATTATAAATTCAAAACAGAGGATGGGGAAGTAGAGATGCACAAAACAGTATGAATCGGATGGACTGAGATGTCTGTGCGATCAATTCCTAAATTTAAAGCAGAAATGAAACACTAAATGTAGTAAGCATAAGATAGATTCCCACTTTAAAACTCTAGGTTTAACATGTTCAGTGAATCTGGATTATAATAATAAGTAATCTGAATTACCTTTTTCAAACAAGTGTAGCGCCATCCTGTCCTAGCATGAAATGTGACTTCATGAGGTTGGTTGGCTTTGTCCTGCATTAGTTAATTAGCCGACAATCACTTACTCAATGGAAAATAAGGAACCCCAAACTATAAAGTGATGCACGGGGGGTCATTGCGATAGGCTATAATATAAAACTAAATACAATAAGTGTGTGTCTTTTTATGTCGGACACACATCACCATATGTGCAGAATGGAGTTCTCAAACAGCTAGATTCGTTATAGTAAAACCGTTAGTAGTTATGATCGGAACTGATTGGCCTATGTGTAGTAGCATGTCGTGGCACTCTCGAAAAGTTTAGCAAACGCACAGGTGGGTATATACGGTGTGGAGCACCGTCTGAACCAGCGGTTGATTTTGATATCCACGTCCAAGAGAGGGTTACATTTCTCGGACACTTATATATAACGCCACGGTGTGTGTGGATGTGTGGAGCTCCGTCTGAACCGACGGTTGATGTTGATGTCCACGTCAGAGGGACGGTTAGGTTTCTCGGACACTTATTTATAAGGCCAACTTACACAACAATTCTTATTTTCATGGGATTATACACTAATTAAAACATACTTATGAATATTATATTCAACTGAGGCAAAGGGTTTGTAAAAGGGTTTTCCAGGCGGGTCACTTCAACAAAATGGTGGGGGACATGGGGTGTTACAAGTGTGACGGCCCCTTGGTGCCTACTAGTGGCCCGTATATCTAGGGAGATCATCAAGGCCAATAACCCAAACCTGCTGGCTATATAGTTTGAGGGCACCAATCAGTCGCTCTCTCCTCGCCCATTGAAGCACCATGATTATTGTCTGGCTTTGCCTATTTACCAAAAAGATTGACAAATAAATGTAAAGGAGATAGAGCCCGATGGGCTGTGCGAACGTTACAGGTACCCTGACAATAACAATACAACTGATTTGAAGAAGCGGATCAAAAAATGTTATTATATGTTGTACGGATCGAAATAGTACTGAAGTAACTGCTTGTAAAATAAGCAGAATTCTCGTTTTCTAAAATTTGCCTTTTTTAACATAGTTTATTCGATATAAACCCGTAAATAGATTCATGTTTGCATTATCTGTAGGGTGTTTCATGTTAAGTCGTGGAGCTAATGCTGGAAAGGGAATCCTGTGCTCATGGCCGACTTGAGGCCTGCTGTGAATTCCCTGGTGATGGCAGAACTTGAGGAGGAAGGAATAGTTGGTGATGCAGTTTTACAACCAAGTCTTAAGAACTCAGAGAAGAGTGGCCAAGTCCGCTTATAATAAGCGACTTGGGGCTTCTTTTTTACGGTTGATTGCAAAAATCACTGGTTGCGGATTGTGTTTCTTTGGGCTTGTTAAAATATGGTTGCCTGTTAGGTAAATCGGACATGTGCCTTCATCTTTTTACATATATGGTCGCTTTTTTCCCCCCATTGCATTGATTGATAATGCCTGCTCACAGCCTCACAAATACTATCAATGCTGTAGTGTAATTCACCCTCAAATGGAAATATCCCCGTCTCCTCACCCTCATCAGAGGGAAATCCTGTTGTCTCCACCCAGTCCGCAGGGTGAAGACCACCGAGCCTGGAGACCATCCTGATCATGTTACATCACATTCTGTTTCACAACTCGGATCTGTCTGGACCTCTAGTCGCCCAGATCGATTTCCTGAAATTAGAACGTGATCAGGGCCAATCAGGGACTGTGTCGTAGTTGTTGACGTAAAATACATGGCCTCTCCCGAAGCAACGAGCACGAGTAACATTATGGCTGAGTAAACACAGCCATTAGTGCTTTTATTGCACAATAACAACTATTAAACAAGAAGAGTATGCACTAGTGGAGTTTTCCGGGCGGAGAGGATGTCTATCCCTTTATGAGAGCTTTCCTTTTTTTATTAATTGAGGGCTTTGGATTACCGCAGCGGCGCAGGATCCAGCATCCAGCATTCAGTTTTTAACATATCTGTAAACAAAATCTTCTGATTGCGAGTTTTCTCAGCTCCTTAGAAAACAAATAAAAGACTGCTGCTTTGTTTCTGCAACATCCAAAAAATACTCAAAGAAGTACACCCACAGAAGCTCCCTCCACGGTTTCTCTTCCTCATATATATCCTCCCGCTTGGCCATATCATCCGGCACCACATCTCCTTTCACACCTACGTTGATGATACCAGGTTATATGTCAAAGCCACCCCTGATCTACCTGCCACCCCATCTGCCTAAAGGCCTGCCTCGAGGAGTTCAAAGCTTGGATGACAAACTTTCTCCAACTAAACAGCAGCAAAACAGAAATCCTCCTGATCGGAACTCCTCCTCAAACCCATGGTAACACCACAACCTCCCTCACCATCACTGACGTCCCCATCACCCTGTCATCTGGTGTTACAAACCTCGGCACCCTAAACACATCAAGAACAACCTCAAAATATTCATCTACCATCTCTGTAACATCACCAAACTCCACCCTAACCACAGCTGATGCTGAGATGCTCGTTTATGCTTTTATCTCCTCATCTATATATATATATATATATATATATATATATATATATATATAGATATATAGATAGAGATAGATATAGATCTATATATATCTATATAGATATATAGATATCTATATATATATACACACACGCACACACAAGTGTGTGAGTGTGTGTTGGGAGACAAGCTGAATTCGCCTCAGCTTTTTAACCACCATGACACAGCTCAACAAGGCCCCCTAGTGCCTCAGCTAAGTTACGCATTTCCGAGGATACTACGGTAACACGCACCCATGGGTGTAGTGGGCGTTAGATGCGGGGAACGCTGTTCTCCCACTTTTCGAGCATGACTTTATTTTTTATTAAAAAAATGTTTTAAAGTTACATTGTTTTAAAACTTCTAATATTAAAACGACGTTATTGCCAATAAAACAGTAAAAACAAGTGCACACATCAAGCAAACCACTCCAATAATGTTTTTGTCATAAAAAAGCCCAATTTCTCCCCCAATTTTCTTCTTCTTTCTTTCTCATCACGTCGACACTACTAGCCCACGTACGTGTAAATGTTTTCCAAAAACTAACAGCAGCTCGTCCTCGCTCCTCGATAACCCGAAAGTGTGGTAAAATGGCATGTCACTTGAAAATATAAATTTTTGTTTTCGCAAAGATCATGTCAATGAAAATGAAGCCGAAAAAAAAAAAAAACAGCATCGGTTCTTCAGCCGTCTGAGCAGACAGCACGAGGCCACCGCTGGTAGATCAGATGCTAGCTGGACGCCTGAAGAGATTAGCAACATTCCCCCAACCTCCTCAGCTACGATTTCTCACTCTAGCACAGGGTGGGAAGCTCCCCTTGCGCTGTATGGACCGAGGAGATGTGGGCCAGAAAAATAGAGGCATACCCCTGGATCGATTCTAAGGATGGGAAACTGGGGTGCAAAGTTTGCTCATCCGTTACGGATCTATCTGTCTTCAAAACTCAAGGTTCACAAATGGGAGATGAATGGCGTTCCTACTCCGTCACACATAGTGGAAAAGACATCGGCGCAATGTTGATGTCTCTGAGGAAAAAAATCATTAAACACAAACAGTCAAATGGTCACATTGCTGCACAACGCATACAAGACAATGCAGAAAAAGAGACAATCGAGAAAGTCTGTGACAATATGAATGCATCGTACCTGAAGGCGACGTGTGCCGTATTCCGTTCCGTTTACACATAATGACAGGCCATTTTCTGATAATTACAGATTACTGGTTATCGGTTTTCACTCTAGATACAGTGCAGCACATATGACTGACCATATAGGTTCAGAGATGCATAAAAAAATCTACCAAAGAATCCAAGCCGTAAAAGGTCAAATTTAAATTCTTATAGAAGAATCAACAAGCCTGGGATGTAAAATGATACACTGATTGTGTACCTCAAATGTGAAACAGTTTATGTTTCTAAAATGCCTTCGTGCACATGGCTTCGATGACACACACGTGAAGAAGCACTGAGTTTCAGTTGCAAGTGACGGTGCGAGCGTCATGTTGGGGCGAAAATGTGGAGTAGCTAAACAATTTGGACAGTATCCTAATATATTGACCTGGCCTAAATCTAAATCACAGACTGGAGCTCGCTGTGGGTGACACTGTCTGACGTCAGTGGTGTGAACCATGTTCAGGCATTTATGGACAAATGATACACTGTACAGTAGATCACCCCAAAACCAACCAGAACTGGCAGATTGTGCTGCTGAATTGCAACAACAATTGGGAAAGATCGTCTGTCTGTTGAGCACAAGATGGTGTCCAGTTCTTTTGCCACATTGTCTGCTGTTTGGAATAATTTTTAGTCACTATGTGCTCACTTTAATTTAGCGAAGACAGATGAGAAACGATCGGCCTCCGATGGGAAACTGTATGAAGGTCTGTTAAAGCGGCTGACTTCAAAGCATTTTGTGTTAGATTTAGCACTCATGTATGACACACTAAACGACTTAGCCATGCTATCAGATTGTTGACAAAAACGCACAACGTCAGTAACCTACGCAGACCAACTGATCAATCGTAGCATTCGGTTCATTGATGGACTGGACCAAAGTCCAGTCCATCAATCAATTGCAATATCAGAACGTGTTGTGGATAAACCACACTTTAACAAACTAAGAGAGGTCGGGAAAGCAGATGTTGATTCTCAGTAGATTACAACGTAAAGAATTGACATCTTAAGCATTAGTTACATATCAGATGTAGAGCAGTATGGTACTCTTTGATTGAAATCCACTCGTCACCGTATTAATTAACCATCCCTGGCCCTGGATTGAGGAATACATTCATAAAGCAGGCAGTGTTTGACTTTGACAGTAGCATTAACTAGTTAACCTTAACATATACAGTAAGTCAGTATAAGTAAAGTGAGAGAAAGAATGCAGGGGGCTCCTTTCTTCTTTGTGGCCGTCATAAAGCCCTCCCCGTTTCTTCCTGTCAGGATGGGCTGGGCCAGATACAGAAATTTATAACTTTAGGGGACAACTTGGAGTCAGCAATCAAACAAGGTTCATCTCAGGGGCGGCAGAAGGTGTGAATGGGTCATACATGTAGATATTATAAAGCCCTCCCCATCTTTTCCTGTCAGGATGGGGTGAGCCAGATATAGAGAGATCTACAGTTCTAGGGATCACCCCGAAGTCCGCTGCGTAAACAAGGTTCATCTCAGGGGCGGCAGAAGGTGTGAACAAGTCCCACATGTGGATGTCACTGAGAATGTAGTCCTTCCACACTTGTTTCATTTGTATGGGCAAGATAATGCTTATATTTACTTCAAACCAAAAGTAAATTTCTCCCATACAGGCAGGTTTGGCACAGTTATGCTGACAGACAACTCAAAAATAGTTTCCATCAATCGTCAACAGTTTCTCAGAAGTCTAAGCAATAATCGGAGCATTCAAATGTTCACTACCGCATCATTTAGGAGGTCAGCCTCCCAGCCGGGTCGGACTCGGAGTATGTCCAATTGATTGCACAACTGAAAGTCCTGGAACGCGACAACTGGCCACCAGCACAGAATATGCCTCCCGGTTTTGGAAAGGTAGAAATAAGTGAACTCTGCAAAAGATTCAGACTCCCAACTGTAATTAATGGATTCAGGGACTTTATCAAGAGCACTGGGGATGCTATACCTGATGAGCTCAGGCCTTTAATGAATTGCACTAAAGTCCTACCATGCAGCACTGCAGAGTGGGGAGAAAGGGGATTCAGACAGATGAATCTAATAATCCCCCCGGCCTGCACATAGTTACTAATTAAGCGGGTATCCGCCTTGATGTCCATCCAGCTACACCGCCACCTCCAAACCAGTGGGATCCCACCAGATATGTGACAACTTGGCTGAGATGCCATCGCTCAGCTGAAGACAGGAGAATGGGACCTGCAACTGAATCTCGAAAGGATCCTCCTGACCTATTGAGGCGATTCCTTTAAGTGTGCTTTGAGAGCAGGAAGTCCTGTGGTCAAAATCAAGTCATCCAAAGTGAGTAACACTGGTGATTAGTATCGAGGTAGCACCGCCTGCTGTGCTTGGTGTGTTTTAGGGATTACTTCAAATTTGGATTTTTATGTAATTAAAATGACTCTGAAAAACCAATATAAGTGATGTTGAATAAAAAGCAATGTCAGTGATATGACACCCCTCCAACTTGGGGCTACTCCGGCCTGTAATTAGCTGACATACTTGACTGTATGCGTTTGGTGTGACTTAGTTCGCGGATCATGTGTGTCTGCTATTGTTATGAATGGGCATGATTGTGTGTGGTTAAATTAAGCAATGTAACACATTATATGAATGTTGTATATATGTTAGTTTTTGTAATACAGTAGCTAAAGTAAGCACAAGTTGTATCTGGCTATTATTAGGGCTACTTTTTTTTGTGTGTGTGTGTGTGTGTGTGTGTGTGTGTGTGTGTGTGTGTGTGTGTGTGTGTGTGTGTGTGTGTGTGTGTGTGTGTGTGTGTGTGTGTGTGTGTGTGTGTGTGTGTGTGTGTGTGTGTGTGTGTGTGTGTGTGTGTGTGTGTGTGTGAGTGTGTGTGTGTGTGTGTGTGTGTGT
>OOFG01058914.1:0-11427 GCA_900323295.1 Molva molva
TTCTTATTTTAAATGTATGTTAATTATACTGTGACACACACACACACACACACACACACAGCTAAATATGAGATGGCTTACCCTGATGACTTCTGGGCATGCATAGTGTGGAGATCTGTAAGGGAATAAAAGTATACAACAATAATTACAAGTGGGCAAATACTGCATATACTGTTACTACTACTTAAATCTAGGGTATAGACTAGTGTTATTCTATTGCCCAGTTCGGGGAAATAGTTTGATTAACTCCTACCTTGACCTATCCCAACCACTATCAACAACTATCCCAATATGTATTACTGTCAATAATGTATACATTTATTTTTGCATCTACATTTCTACTGTTATATATCTGTATTGTATTGTCTTCCAGTTGTATCTTTTTAATTATACTACTGTCCTGCGCTTACTGCTGTGGCACGCACATCCCCCATCTTGGATCAATAAAGTATTATCTTATCTTATATGATCTTAAAGGTGCGGTATGTATGATTTGAAAGTTGTAAAGAGAGAGAGAGCAGGAAACACCAGAATTTGAAAATAAACAACCCCAAAAAAACATCCCCTCCCTTTCTGCTCCCTCTCTCCTTACGTTTCACCATCATTGAGAAGGGTTGCATTTCACGTACCTGTGATTGGCATGCAAGATGTATTCCCTGAACCAATCAGGGAAGAGATGCCCTGATTGGTAAAAAAATGGGCCAGGAGCGGCCTAAAATCTAAGCGCAGGCAACTCGAAACACATATTCTCACAGAGCATTTCACTCACTAGCTGACATATGGCTATGCAATTTCTATCAAATGACGCACAAATGATAGCTGTTAAGCTCCCTTACCTACAGCACCTTTAAGTGCGTAAGCGTATGACATGGGTTATGCAGTATGTATCAAAGCCCAAGGAGAGTAGGAGGAGAGGCCTGAGAGTGCTGAAGGGAGGGGCTCACCCGCAGCTGGTCTCTAGCAGGCTGTCCCCCACCTGCAAAGAGGCCATGCCGAAGTCTGCTATCCTCATGTTGTTCTTCTCATCCAGCAGAAGGTTCTCTGGCTTCAGGTCTCTGTGACTGGACACATACACACAACCACACGTACAAACACACACACACACACACACACACACACACACACACACACACACACACACACACACACATGCACCCGCACGTCCACACACGCACAAACACACACGCATGCGCAAGCACACGTACAAACACACAAAAAAAACACACACACACGCGCACGCACACACACGCACGCACACGCACACGTACAAACACACAAAAACACACACACACAAAAAAAACAAACACACACACGCGCACGCACACACACGCACGCACACGCACACACATGCACACGCACGCACGCACACGCACGCAAGCACCCACACAAACAATCAATAAGAAGCCTTATTGGATGGTCAGGTAACTAAATAACTGTTTAGTTGCCAGGTATGCTGCAGTGCCAGGTGAAGGCCCCTCTCTATTCCACACAAGCTATGGTGACTGAAGGCATGATGATTGAACAGTCTTTAGAGATGACAACAGTTTATTTTAGTAGCCTCGTTTCCCATGAATGAATGGGAGTGCAACCTTTTTCTTCTGGCATACAAGGTAATAATAACATAATATCATAAGCATAAACACACTTTAGACTAATTAAACATACTTGGAATAGGAAGAGGTCAACACAAAAGACAAGGAAACAAAATGGTTTAAAAGGAGTTACAAGGTAAAAGGTGCTCCAGTGTTTTGTGGTGTATTTGGGTATGCTAGGTGGATGCTCAGGAAGCTATCGCTATGCCTGCGATATTCTACAGAGGCAGCCACTAGTGGGTGCAAGCGATGCACCCTACCTTATATTTAGCTGCATTACATCGGCCAAAATGGTATCTGTGTCTCTTCCTTATAGATGGTCCAATCAGAAACAAGAATTGGTTTGAAAGCGGAACCTCGATGCGGGTAAGATAAAAAATGGCACTGTCATCATGGCAAAAAAAAAAAATACAATACATCAAAAAAGAAGAGGGCTGAAACGATGAGGTCACTGACCATATGGAGTGGCTGTGGCAGAAGTCCAAGGCAGAGATGATCTGTCTGAAGAACTTGCGGGCCTCCTTGGGCGTGAGGCGACCCTTCTTCACCAGGTAGTCAAACAGCTCTCCGCCCGACACGTGCTCCAACACCAGGTACCTGGAGGGACGGGTGGAGCAAAAGGTTAGAAGCCCGCTACCTACTGCACATGTCCATACGCTCGCCTCATCCACCATTGCAGAGCCACCTGCAGGTTAGCATCCCCTGGTTCATTAATGTGTGGAGAAACTTGATGGTGAGGTAACTTGTGGTAAGACAAAGGGTACAGCTAGAGGTCAAATACAATATTAAGAGAGAGAGCCCATACACATGCAGCAAGGGCCCCACAAGTTAGGAATGTGTGTACACAATAGGTTTGCTTTGACAATCAGCGGCTTTTATGCAAGTTTGATGGACATTTCCTGTCCAGATATTTGACGGGTAAAATCTGTTGGAGTGTCACGAAGGGGGGTGAATGTCAACATGCTAAAGGTTAGTGCTGAGAGTGCCCTGTGTTACACACACCTTTCACATACACACTCTCACAAATGTGTGCATGAGGAATATCATTCTATAATAATAACAATAACAATATTTCAACATATTCAACAGATGTTTTATATTACAGGCACTATTTGTTGCCTGAACAGGTACTTTTGAGTCCTTGAATACAACGGTACTACATTGGATCCAAATACTCTAAGTACAGCCCTTGGGCCGGAGGTAGAGGTCAGAAAGGGCTGGAACATGAGGAGGGTTTAGGATAGAGAGATATGATAGAGGTGATGAAGGAGAAAAAGACAATCTCTAACAATCAATTTGCCATCCGTAGCAAAGGACCATGCTACGTGCCACCTAGGTGGCTGCCACACTCCACCTAGGTGGCTTTTCTGGGCTCCTCCAAACAAAGGTCACAGGGTGGGTATGTTGAAAGTCCGGTCTATTGTAAGGTTTTCAGATAATGATACATGGCCTGGTGCTCCATGATGCCATGTAGGAGATCTCTCCCTGAGTGTGTGTGGTGATGGCTGGTTTAACCTGTGCACAATGATTACTCAATGTGCAACAGGTGTGCAGCCTCACCCAGCCCCAGAGTCCAATCAGACTCGGCCAGGTGAGGCTGCTTAAACCAGCCATCATCCACACACACTCCCACATCCGCTTTGGTCATCTTAGGCCCCGTCCACACGACGCCAGAGGCTTTTAAAAATGAAGAGGTTTTGCTTTGCGTCCACATGACAACGGAGGTTTTGGGGCCAGAAAAAAACGGAGACTTTAAAACCGTCTTCCAGAGTGGAGTTTTTTGAAAGCGCAGCCCTTACGGCGCTGTGAGGACAGGCGAAACCGTAGCTTTTTGAAAACTATGACGACACGCTGGAGTAGAAAGCCGTTGTACGCAGGCAGTTACACCACCACCTCCTGGCCTTGCATACTTACTACACCATTTTCCCTCGTTACGTTCCGCGTGGACGAGGATAGTTCTGAAAACGTTGTCGTGTGGATGCAAAGTTTTGGATCGAAAAACATTTTTGAAAATGCTACAGAAAAACTGAAAGATAAAGGTTTTAAAAATCTCCAGCGATGTATGGATGGGGCCTTAATGTGCTCTTGCGTCTGTGAAACATCCATTCTCAGTCTGTATAAAGTCTGGGTAACTCCAAGGAAAAAAGTTCACTGTGGAATGCCATCAGACTTAAGCCCCATGTCCATGAATAGCATGATTAGCATGGGTGCCAGCTCCAGCGCTGGGCTGGGTGTTGGAGCTAGGCTGGGCTCAACCAGAGGTCTCGGCATCTTTCTAAGATATTTTGAAATGCAAACTATTCGTTTTTCTACCTTGATTTCTTGATTTTTACAGCTGATTATATAGTGCTGATTATATAATTATTCATCAATGAAAAAAAAGTATTTATAAAATTGTACTTTCGGGGCACAATATCTGATTGGAATGTGATTAGTTAGTTAGTGCTTGCGAGCGCAGAAAGGTCACTGTGAAAGTTGACCATATTTTAACTCTGGGTGACGCAATAATAGGCTCCTCCCAGCTTGCCACTCAGTTTGGCTGAGCGTGGATCTTAGAGCGTCCTAGCTTTCTCAGCCTGTCATCGACATGGCGTGGCTTTATGAGAACCAATGAAAACACGCCAGGGAGAAAAGGGAGGGGTGGGGGGGGCTTTAACCTCGGGTTCCACTACCAACGGTGTTTGGAAGTGGTTTGACCTCGTTATTTTTTGTGCCCTTACAAGATGGAGGTCTGCAGAGATGCACCAATGGTTATTTTGGTTTTCTTTGTATTTTGTTTCGCTGGAAAAACCACGACACATCTATTGGTTAACAACAGTGATGAATGGGCCCCCGATAAGAGGCAGCCTGCCAGTGCTGGGACATGGGGGCGGTTGTACTCACAGGTATTTGTTATTCTCGTACACATCGTGTAGCTTCAGAACGTGAGGGTGTTCAATGAGTTTAAGGATCGCAATTTCTCTCTCCACCTGGGGACAGAAGAAGAGAGGGAGGCATGAGAGAGGGGAACATGAGTTAGTGCTCTTGTTTTATGGGCAAAGGAGGTCTTGAGCAGAAGGTTAACATTGTGTTCTGGTCGTGTTGCGCAGTTATCCCACATATCAACGCAAGCCTTCACATACAAAAAATAAACACGTTTTGTGCCCACCAGGGGGGAACAACAAAAAAAAGTTAGCTGCATCATCGCGACATTTTGGGTTATGGAAGTACTTAGCAGCTAATTGTGTAGTAGCGTCTCTTGATGTCTCTCCTGTTGCTACTAAAACATCATGGCGCTTGAGCGGCTGATCGGAACCGCCACGGATACAGACGGACGTAAGCGCGACAGTGTGGCTGCTTGCTAGCACTCAGAACACCTTTGGTCGCGGCGGTGTGTAGATGGACAGGGAAAGTCTTTATTCATCCAGAAGGCTTTTGTTTGTCCTATGGATTAATAAAGTAAACTCTGTATTGGACTGTTTTGACGGTGGAGTCAATGTAGTGTGAGTTTATGTGGGTGGCTCTGTAAAGCTATCGTCCTGCTTCGGCAACATAGCAGGATCATTTTACCGAACTTTGAGCTTGCCTTCAGGTTCTGCAAAGAATATAAAATGTGTTACTTGACAATGTCTTCTTCTAAACCTAAACTCAAGTATCTACAAGCCTCAAAAAACAAGCAGGCAATCATTTATGCTGCATTAGCCGGTG
Source organism: Molva molva (assembly GCA_900323295.1). Taxonomy (NCBI): domain Eukaryota; kingdom Metazoa; phylum Chordata; class Actinopteri; order Gadiformes; family Lotidae; genus Molva; species Molva molva. The sequence goes on from OOFG01058914.1 coordinate 5,280, forward strand.
GTCCTTTTAATTGCCATTGAAATGAAGAGCTTATACTTGGCCTGTTGTCTAGAAACGTATTGCCCACACAATGGGCTGCTCCCAGTTCCAAGCACACAGCCGGGCTATTCTTGGCCGTATATAAAGAAAGACTGAGAGCCAGAGAAGGTTATTGAGTGCAGTCTCTTAGACTCTCCACATGTCTGCTTCTAGTCTGGTAGGTATAGGCCTATATGAAATCAATATCAATATCTTTAAAGTAATACCTCAGTGCACTGTTTTGTTTTCTGTTGAACATAACCTGAATCTGATTCAATGTATGTGAGTTGCGTGTATGTTTGTATAGTTCACTCTGTCATCTTATTTTATGATGCAATTACATAGACAGACAGATATACGGACCAACAGACAGAGAGACGTAGAGATGTGCAAACAGCCAGAAAGACAGACAGATCCCCTACCTTCATAAGAACAGATTCTGAGAGTTTTTCTCTGTTCACTATCTTGATGGCCACCTTCTGGCCTGTGGAACCGTGAACCCCCAACTTCACCAGCCCTGCCAGAGGAAACGGGGAGAGAGAGACAGAGAAGAGTAGTGAAGTAGTGAAGGAAATACTGACCAGAGGATACATTAACTGTGTACCTACATGTTTATGACAATAACACACACACACACACACACACACACACACACACACACACACACACACACACACACACACACACACACACACACACACACACACACACACACACACACAATTGTGTTCACCTGGGCCAGCTGTAGTAGCCCCAGTGAGTCTTTTCCACGAACACACAGCGCTCCCAGTCCTGCTGGGTCTGTGGCAGGCTGTCGCTGTGATACTGGAGCCACTGGTTGTCTGGTCGGTCCCCAGCTGCCAGACCGCTGGGCAGCTTCCCCCCACCTGACGTAGGGAGGTGGGCAGAGGTGACGTCAGACACACACAAGAACTGACGTTGGTCATTTGTTCGTTTTGAGAAAACTAAAACAAAAAACGGGCTTTGAATAGTGGGCTTTATACAAGACGGAAACCGATAAAGTGTAACTCCTGCTTACAGAGCTCAAGAGGGTTGACCGGCACTTTTTTATGTGGTCTCTTCAGTTGCTTCATGATTCCTGCCACGGCTGATATCGCCACCTAATGGAGGGGAAAGGAACAGCTCAAACAGAACGTCTAGAGAAATAGAATGAAGGGGGATCTCCACGTTGCGTCTGAAGAGAAATGTCAAAAGGACTTTTGCCTGGGTTGTAAACTTGGTAAATAGGACACTAGTTTATAACCAGCAGAATATGCTACTTTTATATTCTGCTCGATTTAGAACCGGTAAATATGTCACGAGTTGTAAAACTAGCAAAACATTGCGTCCTGCTTTCACATAAAAAGTTAATTATTGTTTCATAATGCTGTTGTTTTATAGGTTACCTTTTATATCTTATTGTTTAATAGGTAACAGCAAAGACAGACAGACAGACAGACAGACAGACAGACAGACAGACAGACAGACAGACAGACAGACATATATATATAGAGCAACTTAAATGAGTAGTTTAACTTTTCAAACTGTTGGATATGTGTGAAAGCTCGGTTAGATTGCTACTCAATCTCGCTGTACTCTGAGCAATGACAATAAAAGGAATTCTATTCAACACTATAAACGACACGTTGCATCCCACCAGGTGTGGTACCCATCGGTACCACACCCATCGGGCCAGGTGACGCATGAGTGCAGCCGCGTCACCTTGCGGACCAACAGGGAGTCGTGGTTGAGGCCCTTGACGAAGAACAGCACGGCGGGGGCCGGCAGGGGTAGGTCGTCCCTCAGCAGCAGCGAGAGGAAGCCGATGGCGATGTGTTCAAACTTCCACGGCCTGGGAGAGCCACAAGCTGTGTTAGCGCACGCGCGCCTAAGACGCATTCTGTCGTGTGTATTTCATCGTATAGAAACAAAATCCACTTACATGTCTCTGTTGCTGATGCCGTCCAGCAGATCACCAACTAGCTTTTCATATTTCCTAGAAAAAGAGAAAGCGTTGCAAGATGTTTGTTGGGAGCGCACACACCATGTAGATAGGGGTAAACATTGAACTCATGAGGGCATGGCTATGACCAAACCATTACAATTGAGCACAAGCCTGCTCCTTTTAAACACAGATTAACAGGAAAACAGATACAGACAGATGACTTCATGGATGGATCCCGGAGGGAAATGATTTAACGATGTCCTCACCCCTCTGAATCTGTGTTCTTGTTCTCCTGCGTCTTTCGTGCCACTGCCAACTCCTCCTCCGAGGGTACCGGCTGAGGAGGAACAGGCTTCCCGGCCACCATCAGTCTGCCAGCCACCGCACAGCACTCCTCAGGAACCTAATGTGAGACAGGAAAAACACAGTGAAAAAAGGTCGAGTTCTCCCGAGATACATTCCTGTTTGTAAATATTTCCTCACTTCCGTTTACATTTCCTCCATTTTTTCCATGAGACATCTTGGTTTTTAAGAAAGGGGGGGAGACTTGAGGAATAAGGCCGCAATAGCAGGGGCTGGATGGCACTGCGGCATTGGGGGCGAGCTCTCTATCTCGCACGCTTACCGAGAAGTCGATGCCGATGGTCTCGTACTGCCGGTGGATCTTGTCTGCGAGGTCGTCAAACAGGCGGACGATGGAGGGCTTCTCCAGGGACATGGCGGAGCTGAGCCCCGAGTGCACGATGGCCGGCCACGTCAGGGTGATGCAGTCCCAGTCGTGGAGGTTGGCAAGGCACACGCCGCTGTGGTTCCCCAGGAGACAGTACAAGGCACCCTGCAGACGGAGGCACGCGGGCGGAGGTTAAGTGAACAGTGAAGGTGGGAACACATCTGTTACCTATCTGTAGGCATCCATGGCTGAGGATGAATTTGACATCAGTCACTAACAAGATAGTAATTATAGTAAAATGATGTCTAACCCTCACAAGTCCTTAAGAGAAGAAAGAACCAGCAAAAGAACTATTGGCAGGGATGTATAATGAGGTGAGAGCATTGATCATAAAAAAATCCCACATCTCAATAGCAGCTTATGTAGTTTGAACGTCGTTTGACCGTGTATTCGATTGTTATTATTTGGCATTTCTTGCATTCCTCCTCGGCGGTACATACTTTGAATTGCTGCTGCGTGACGTCGCTGCGGTTGGGGTTGAGGAACTCTAGCACGTGGGGGATGAGGTCTCGGCAGCAGAAGTTGTAGGTTCCCAGAGCGGTGAAGAAAACCCCCTGGGCCCTGCTACGCACCTGGCAGGGGAACAGCAAACAGCCCGAGGTCAACATGTCGCTCCAATCTGGGAAGGGAGTTGGCGCTGAGTGCTAACCTCCGTCAAGTCACAAAGCGTGTTCGAAAACACACAGCTGTGTTTACGCCTCACCTGGCTGTATGTGCTGGTGGAAAGTCTCAGCAGATCCTTCATGAGATCCTGGTGAATGCTCCTGTACTGGCAGCCTTCCATCGTCAGCTTACGTAGCTACAAAGTGACGGCCAAGATAATGCAATGTTTACATATGTGGGGGGGGAAAGCATGACTTATTTATGGCGTTACCGTCGCCTCAGGGGGAGATTATGCACCTCATGTTGGAGCATGACTCGGTCTATGAGCAAGGCCCTGATGTGCTGCTTTCTGCCATGAAGCTGAGGAGGAAAATAGTACACCATTAAAAAGACACGCCCCGTTATTTTGAAACCAACAGTGGTTGCATGCAGATGTCTGGATGCCTCGAAGAAAGTTGCTCACTCTGTTCTCCATCGATTTCTTCACAAGGTTGAATCTCTTCCAGCGGGAGTCAAACTCGTGCTTGTGGGAGCCTTTGAAGTGCAACAGGTCACTGATGATCTGTACAAAGCAGATGCAAGACGCAGATGCAAGGTCACAGAATGGCAGCATTGGAATTGTTTCATGTTCCATCGTCTCAGCCCCTTCTCTTTACAAAGGATGTAACAGGCTCGCTCTTCATTCCTGCCTTACCTTGATTATGGAGAACAGGGACTTGGTGTCGTCCTCAGAGTGCTCCAGAATGTAGTCTGAAACAAACAGGTAGGGAAGAAGGAGAGGAGCCTTTATTTATTTGGATGAGAGACGGTGGATCTGGGTTTTTCAAATGGGGAATTTGGCTTAATATCAAAACAAAACACAGAGCGAGTTAAGCGGGTGAGTCAACTTACGCAGCAGCTGCCTCATCACACTACAGATGGCGTCCCTGTAGTTCTCCCTGGACATATCTGCAGACAGAGAGCAACAATGTGAAGCCACAGGATGTGTGACACGACCTTGACTATTTTCGGCTGCTTCCTCTTGAGGCACTTACCGTACTCCCTTCCGATGTAGAGGTGAGTCTCCTCCAGATTCACCATACTGTGAACCCTAGAGATGAGAAGAGGTGGATTAAAGTCATGTTTGACCGTCACAAGTTGTTGAACAGAGATGAGAAGATCCTTTGGTCGAGAAAAATTAATTACTCTAGAATAGAGGAATTCTTCCATGTATTTGAATCCGAAAGTTGTAAAACAAAACATTGTCAACGTGTCACTAAAATAGAAAACGTAAAAAAGGGAATGAAGGGGAAGCTTATTTGTTTGAGCTGTTAAAACAAGTTATTGCACTGGGCCGCTTCAAATCGTTGGCCAGATAATCTCCCTCTTGCCTCTCCACACTAAACACTAATCATGTCATGATTCGTTGCTGGCGCTTGACTCTTCTTCTGTGAATGGTGTTGTGTGTACACATGTGTATTGGAGCCGCTCACAGTTCAGCGACGGGCTCCCCTTTCAGGGGAGGCATCAGACTTCCAGCTCCCAAGAGGCAGTGCTGAACGATGGCCAAACTCTGCAGGACATCGTCCCTGGAACCCACAAAGTTAACCACCCGTTAAAACTGCATACCTCAGCAGGTTAAAAATAATTATCATAATTCATAACAGCAATATTAACGAGGACGTGATTCACTACCGGCTCATCTCCAGCTCTCCCTGCGAGAACCTCTGGAGGCGCTGCAGCTCTGGCTGGAGGATCAGGTCCAGGATGTAGAAGGCGAACGAGGTCTCCTCCACACAGGGCACGTGCCACTGGATGTCCAGGTTCCACAGGTCCCCTGGCCGACCCCAGTCCTGCACGTCGACGCAAAAGCACAAAGCAACACCGATAAGCGCTGTGTCACTTGTGTGTGGTGTGACTCGATTGAGAGTTATGCCTGGTGAAGTGTCAAATCTCGTTTGGTCTTCTTATTATTAGGTACAATACCCTGGAGAGAATATAGCACAACTAGAGTCCAGTTGTATGATGAAAGGTAACAGCAATTTGGATTGACACATTCGCTTGGCACACTGGTTTTCTATATGGAAGCAGAGGCCACTTTATGAATGGCTGATTAGACCAACCCCCTGCAGGTCTGCACTACGACTGTCTATTGTAAGAACCAGCCAGAGACACCTTTTCTTGCCCACTGTGCAGGAAAGTGGTTAACCACCTGAGAAACCCACTACAACATAAACGTTTTGGATTACGACTTGTGATCTTTTTTGTATAATTTTCCAATACCGTCAAAAATAAAAACAAAAGGAAAGACAAACCTAGTAAAACTACAAATGCATTATAAGCCCTTTTTTTGTTCTGAGTGCACACTTTTAGTATTTTGCTGTGGACTGCCTTTGTGTCACATGGAGTGTGGTTCGCATCATGCCTTGCTTTCCTAACAGATCTGTTGCTAAGTTGGGGAGCTTTGTATAATACTCTGCCCTGTTTGGTATACACAAGAATGTGATACAATGCATTCCACCTGCATCACATAAATAATGGGTGCAAGCGCTCTGCAAGAATTCTGCTTGGTGATTTAAATAATGTACAAAATGAGCAAGTAAACAAAAATATATCTATACTACATCCCTATCAAAACCAATGCTGAAATACCATATTTAAGTTTCAAATGTTGACAGTTTAAGAGTAGTACATTTGAAGGCCAAATCTGAAAAAAGGGCCACCTAGAGTGTAAAGAATCCAAAGAAACCAAGTTGGTAAAGGTGCAGGTTCAAGATGAGTATTCTTTACATTAATTTGTCTTTTGCTATGAATAACACGCAACCCCTTTATCGTACTCTGTGTGTGTGTGTGTGTGTGTGTGTGTGTGTGTG
>OOFG01059003.1:0-13479 GCA_900323295.1 Molva molva
TGCACAACGTGGAGCAATGGGGCCTCCATAGCTGTTTGGTTCACCTGGTCCCCAATTCAAGAAAGTGGCTCTACTTCCGTCAGACCAGTGGGACCATGGATATCTGTGGAGACCAATCCATGCTGAATCTTGAAGGAGCGCCAATACTTTGCTGTTCTCAGTCACGTTGGGCACACTGGCCAGGTCAGTGTAATGAGACCGGCAGTATTGCAACACCTCGTACCAAGTAATTTGGTTTTGGACAAGGATGTAGTGGGGGTCTTCATCTAAAACAGAATGAGGTGGAAAAAAGGAAAACAATCTGATTAACGCTATATTTCTGTCAATATTCTTCTGATCTATACCCTAATTAAACATGGCAAAGGTGACCAGAATAGCTTATGTCTATGTTATCAATGTGGGCCTATAATCCTCTTTGACCAGTACTGCCAAAACATAATTAAAAACATAAGTAATAAAAATGCACCTCACCATCAAAGCAAACTGCACTGTGTAGCTCGTTGCACGACACATCGCTCCAATTACCTATATTAACCATAAGTGTACAGTTCTCTTTGGTGTGCCAGAAGTCTGGGTTCTTATTATGCCATGGTCCATAGTTTTGGCCAAATTTGTAGTCTTCCCGAGGGACCACTTCCAACTGGTGTGGTCATCATAAAGTCCGATCCACATGAAGTCGTTGTCGTAATTAAAGCCCGTTCTGGACTCTTGCAGGTGCTGGAGGTCCACTACGTCATCTATGGTGGCCAGGTCCCCATTCCTCTCCCTGCGGTGTTGCTGAGCATCGGTCCAGCTCAGCTTCTGGTCCACGTCGTAGTAGGATTTGGAGATAGGAAGCGAGGCATGGTGGCCCAGGAAGATCCCTGCAGGGGCAACCATCACAGACAGACAGCACACACACACACACACACACACACACATAAATAGAGTTATTACAGTACAATATTAGCATGGGTTAGAGACCCCCAGTGGCAATTAAAGGTGGAGGTAGAGAGAACCACAGCAGAGCAACAACCCCAAACAATCACAGCTTTGTGGCTAGATGTGCTTGTTGTTAATGGTGTGTGGTGGCACAACCTCACCATATGACACACCCACACACACAGACACACAGTCAGTGTTTGTAGTTGTGCTCGGTGGGGACAAGAACGCCTTGTTAGTGTCCTCATGTGGCCTTCGCTCCTTGTTTTCTTAAAACTCTATGTGTAAGCCTATGTTACAACTCATTCTGTTATCACTAAATTGTCTCTTCTGCAGTCGAATGACCACACCATGTGTCAAATCATTCCTTGTTCGTCTCCCCTCAAACTGAGTTTGTGTCTGATACATGTATCCCATTTCTTCCTGTTGTTGACTTCTCTGTTCATGGGAAAGGTCGATATCTTGCACCTGCTCCACAGATAAGCACCAACCCGCTCTCGACAGTACCTCTATGTGTTTATTTTTCAATTATCTCTTTGTGAAACCTTGTGTTAAAAACTGTCTGCATCTTCTCTCTCTCTGTCTGTGATTATCAACCACACACACATACAGTAACTGTATATGTTGTATGTATCTGAATACATCTTGGGAACACGCTAGTAAACAATGCTGCTGTGTCTCCCTTTGTTCCCGGGCCCGCTTCAGCTTGCTACAGAGATGATCCTGAACCGGTCAGAACTCATTACATGAAAGCTTGAAGCAGTGCATAACAACTTGGTGTCAGAAGTGGGATACTGGACTGAGGTAAGTCACAACTTTCTATTTCAACTATAAGAATTAGTACTGACTTCTCTGAGTAAGACTAAGCAGGCAGAGTACGGCTAGGTAGCGTTCAATTAAGAAAGCTAGAAACAGCACATTACAGGCACTGACAAACACACAAACAAGTTTGATGCGATTCTTGTGCAATGGCTGACTGCAGAACATTACATTTGCCTAAGGTTTGATTCTTATACTGAATGCTTACGCTAAGCCATCCAAATTTATTTTATTGACAGATTTGCATGCATTTGAAATGCAAAATTGTTACGGTATGGGGTAAGGGGTGAACCCAAATGTGGTGCATAAGAAGAGGCAGCAGGCAGCGATGCGTAAAATAAAATAACTTCTTTACTAGTTGACAGACGCGGTACAAAAACACGGACTTTCCGAAAATCTCAAATGCTATTCCTAATAAGCACAACTGAGAATCACGTTCTGCCTAAATTCAATGCAACAAACATTCATGAAGATTCAGCAGGGAGTGAGGGGAGCAGAGGGAATAAATAGGCATGACTACATGAACACAGGTGCGGATGATCAGTTCATGATTGTATGGTGTCCGGTAAGGATACCACCCTGCGAGGCTGAAATAGAGCGCCTAGATGTCGCTGCAGCCCCGCTGCGTAACAGTGCCCCCCTCCAACGAACGGCTCCTGCCGTTTCACCAAGGTGCCTCGGGGTGATCCCTCCGAATGTGGTGATGAGGGTCGAGTCCATAATGTGCCGCCTAGGGACCCATGATCGCTCCTCCGGACCATACCCCTCCCAATCCACTAAAAACTGCAAACCCCCCACGACCCGCCGACAGGCCAGAATCCGATTCACCGTAAACACTGGGCGTCCATCAAGGAGTCGCGGTGGGGGAATAGGGGGCGGGGGGAGATCCCGGGTAGAGAGCCATACTTCCTGGCCCGGATGGTAGGAGGGAGCTGGCCGACGTCTGCGGTTTGCCTGGCGCTGGGCACGGCCCGAAGCCCGTTGAAGGGCACTGCGCACCTGTGTCCATGTGCACCGACAGCGGTTGATCTGCGCCCAAATTGAGGGCACCTCCGTCTCCTTCTACTCCGGGAACAGGGGGGGCTGGTAACCATACTGGCACTGAAAGGGAGAGAGGCCGGTGGCAGAGCTGACCAGCGTGTTGTGCGCACACTCCGCCCATGCGAGACGTTGACTCCAGGAGGCCAACGTCTCCTACTGCTCCAATCAAAGCAGTGGGAATGATGGGACCAGGGTGCTTCTCGACTCCGACGGGATCGAACTGCCTGGACAAGGCGTCCGGTTTAATGTTCTTGGATCCCGGCCGAAAAGAGATGGTGAAGTCAAAAGCGCCCACCTAAAGAAAAGCGCCCACCTGGCCTGAATTGAGCTGCTTCGCCGTCTGGATATAGGTTAGGGAAGTAGACGTGTGGTCTACTTGGAAGCTGGTAAGCTTTGCCTTCCTGTGTTAGCTGTTAGCTTAGCTCTGTTTTTCTGTTCACCCACAACTTGCTCATCTATCATCCATAACCCGGCCCTTTAACATCCGTTACCTCCCCCCACTAGCCCTAGACAGTGGGGTTGTAAAGGTTTTTTTATTCAATATCAGATTTGAATGATTACAGCTTACATAATTGTGATTAATGCCTATACTATTTGTTCCATGTAGTTTCTAAACCACCTTTCGTAATGCTCAGTTAATTCCTTAAGTTTGAGTGTCTTAAACTCTTCATGAATATGCTAATTTCCCTTGTAATCATAAATTAATTCAGGGTCAATGCTCAAAAAGAAGACGATGATGACCCTCAACCATCTACCAGCAGTTCAGTTCAGCAAGACGAACCTTCAGTTATTTGTGTGTGACTAACTGAACAGTTGTTTTTCTTACTTGTATTTATTTAATTTGAACAGTAGCAACATTGATAATTAAAATATATTTATTTGGTTTATTTATTGAATGAGATTGCACTTTCAAATACGTGTTGTAATGGACAAATTCTTATGTTGGTTAGTTTTAATACTTTAAGCTTTGTTTTCTTCAGGTTGTGTTATTTAGCCACCCCATCTGTTAACTGGTGTTATCTAGTTCCCCTTTGACAACCTTTTCCCTGGGGTGAACCGGTCACAAGGACCCCCTTATCTATACCAGAAAAACTCCTGTATGTCAACATTTCCCTCCATGATGTATCCACAAATGCATTGCGGGGAGGGGATGAAACTGTGTTAAAAGGCTGTGTGAAACTGTATTCTGGGCTCACTAAATATTTTTTCCTTATAAATACAAATATTGTTTTTTTTTGGGGGTGAACAAACTAAGCAATCAGGCCTGAGGCACCCAAATGGCTAGCAGCGGCCCTGTGGAATGAGAGGGAAGCTCAACAACTGTGTGTGTTGGTTTATGTGTAATATATATAAAAAAGTAATCTGTGACTCTGTCAACAACAAAACTTTGAAAGTAAAAATATTCTAAGCAATCTAAGTCCTTTAATCAAAACGTTCTGAGGTAGAGATTTACAATGGAAACTCTTTTGTTGTCAATGCATCTTCACCGACGGCCAACCTTCAATTGGAGCTGTAAAACAAATGAGAAATTAAGGGATTTCCTCACTGCACGACACACTCAAGAGGAGACCTTTCTTTGCATAATTTACATAGCTGTCAGGCCTGGATTGGTGATAGAAGGAAGGATAGGTCAGTTCATTATAGATGGATTGATGTAAATGCATAGGTCGATGGATCGATATAGATCTGTTGTAATCCTGTCAACCAGTCTGAAAAGCTGTGTGTATGAAGTGAAAAATGTTTTTGTTTCAGGATGCAGGAAAACATACTATTCTTCCTTTTGCTAGCATTTCAAAAAAAGCACTCTGCATTTCAAATGCATGCAAATCTCAGTCAAAATTAATTTGGATGGCTTAAGCATTCAATATAAGAATCAAACCTTAGGCATATGTAAAGTTGTGCAGTCAGGCATTGCACAAGAATCGCATCGAAGGGTTCGAATTAATAACAAAGCTGATAGAACACAACCAAGGTAGGACAAAACATTTGGTGACCTCCAGATATATAATGTTTCATGAGCGCATATATGTTCTACTTCTATGTATATATTCATTTCTAGCTGTGTGTAATGGTCATACTGTATGTAATGAAGGCCCTTGCAGATTTAGTTGTCAATTTTTAATGCTCGTTTTGGGTGTCAACTGATGAAGTGAAATGTTTCTTTGTTACAGGATGCAGGAGACCATACTGCTCTTTCTTAGTCTTTCAGGTCAGACTTGTGTGTGTTTGTCAGTGTCTGTTTCTGTTATGTGCTGTTTCTAGCTTTCTTAATTGAACGCCTGCTTAGTCTTACTCAGAAAATTCAAACGGGTCAGTACTAATTTGTAGAGTTGAATGAGAAAGTTGTGACTTACCTCAGTCCAATATCCCACTTCTGACACCAAGTTGTTATGCACTGCTTCAAGCTTTCATATAATGTGGCTGAGTTCTGACCGGTTCAGGATCAATCTCTGTAGCAAGCTGAAGCGGGCCCGGGAACAAAGGGAGACACAGCAGCATTGTTTACTAGCGTGTTCCCAAGATGTATTCAGATACATACAACATATACTGTTATGTGTGTGTGGTTGATAATCACAGACAGAGAGAGAGAAGATGCAGACAGTTTTTACCACAAGGTTTCACAAAGAGATAATTGAAAAATAAACACATAGAGGTACTGTCGAGAGCGGGTTGGTGCTTATCTGCTGCTTATTCCCACAAACAGAAAAGTCAACAGGAAGAAATGGGATACATGTATCAGACACAAACTCAGTTCGAGGGGAGAAGAACAAGGAATGATTCATGACACATGGTGTGGTCATTCGACTGCAGAAGAGACAGTTTAGTGATAACTATGTTACAATGAGTTGTAACATAGAGTTTTGAGAAAACAAGTAGGGAAGGCCACATGAGGACACTAACAAGGCGTTCTCATGCTGGCACAACTCCTGTGTGTGTGTGTGTGTGTGTGTGTGTGTGTGTGTGTGTGTGTGTGTGTGTGTGTGTGTGTGTGTGTGTGTGTGTGTGTGTGTGTGTGTGTGTGTGTGTGTGTGTGTGTGTGTGTGTGTGTGTGTGTGTGTGTGTGTGTGTGTGTGTGAGGTGTGTGTGTGAGTGTGTATCGGTCTGAGTCACCCATCACCATGGACTGAAACCACACTTGTGTGAAATGTGGATTTAGTATTCAGATTTCTGAAGCCCATGTGAGTGAAGAGCAAGGCCTGTGGTTCTCCAGGACAGCGGAGCGGTTCATGGTTCTGCTCTACGGCTTTCTTGACAGTTCTGCAATGCAAGCAAAACTCCAGCAACCCCACCAGAGTGTTTGCCTTCTGGACGCCATTTGTTCTCCTCTGCTGAAGTAACAAAGTCAATTTCCAAGAAAGAACAACATCGTACACACACATAAAAAGTCATAGAACACGATTCAATCGTGGTGGAAAGTTTCATTGACCTATAGCTTCAGGAGCACTAAACCACGTATGTAGCCAAAAATACATTTGGATTGGTGTGGATTCATCATGGCGAGGAAATGGTTCCATGAGAAGTAAAAACGTCTTCTAACGCGAGGCGTGACCAAACTCGAAATGCCCAGAGTGACAGCTCCGCACTTATGTGCAGAGTTGGCTAAAGTCCACACATACTCAGATGAAGAGTAAGGCAGGAATGGGATAAAGGTAAAAAAAAAAAGAGATGGTGGGGGGAGTAAGGGGGGAGAGACAGAGTATCTGTGGGAGCATAATTAACTCTGTGGTTGGCCTCTCTGCAGGCATGCGGCACACTGCTCCGAACTGCTGATTCAGTAACCAGAGGAGAAATAAACGAACATTGTGGGGAGAGAGAGAACGAGAGAGAGCGAGAGAGAGAGCGAGGGAAGCGAGCTACCCATGGAAATATGCAGCAAAGAGGGAAGAGATTGAGATTTAAACACAGAGCGATAGGAAGGAAGGAAGGAAATGGGCAGCACAGTTAAAAAGTGATGGATTTTTAATTAGATGGGGGGAGTTGGGGTGGGGGCGGGTAATGGGCAAGCAGGAACGATGCCTTTCAATTCATGCTGTAAGAGATTCAATAACATCCATAACATTGATGTTCTAAAATATACATTTTTTACTTTACTAAAGTGTGCACACCTGACTCTTCCTTTAGATCTTACAAGGGATTCCGGGTAGTACGCCAGCTGGATTATCAAAAGGGAAACAGTGACATCTAGAGTTTTAACAGTAAATGTGTAGTCTTGAGTTCCTCTGGCGAGCCTTCCTATGAGATAGGATTTACTTTATTCATCCCAGATGGTAAATTAGGGAAAGTGCTGACCTTATCCAACCAGTCATCATTACTCTGACCTTTAATCTACTTGTTTGGGATAGTAATGAAGTCTACCATTAAAAAGAATAAGGATTTTGCTTGATTCATACCATGTCTTTAATTGTTTCAGATGCTGGCCAAAACACACAAGTGGAAAAAATGAAGACAATGACAAAAATATTGAATGGCAAGTTGACAGTAAATACTGCCTAAAACACATTATAAGGGACAGCAACTTTCCCTTTTGAAAGTGAATGTCATTTTTGACATCAAGTCACAAAACATAATTAGTGTCTTAGTGTCCCACTGGAGTGCCCAAGGTCCGTGTCCTGGCTATACCACTGATATTTTACAAAGCAATCAAAGTGTATACAGATGTACTGTATATAATCCCAATCAGAAGCAGCAGGGGAAGGCACTGCATTATACAGCAGTATGGAAGTGTAGTGCAATTAAAGAAGAGCTCAGTTGTGGACGGTCCAATCATGTTTCATTCACCCGTGTCCACTGTGGGGGATGGGGGCCCCCAAGGCAGGGGGTTCCAGGTGGCCTCCGCCCTCCTCCTTCTGAAGGAAGCCCCATGCCTGGAGCAGAGCAGGGCGCTGGGCCGGGCGGGTGGAGAAGTAGTCCATCTGCCTCTGGGAGTATTTCTGGACTGGAGCGATGATATTCCTATAGTTCCAGTCCTGGGAACACCAAGTAGCAGCGTGTTAGTCTCACTGACGCCTCTTTTGTCACTAACAACATGTTGCAGAGAATGTAAATGCAACCTTGAAAGCACCAGACGGCATGCATTTACGGAGTACATACCACGCATGTTACATATTGTAAGTAGCTTAAGTTGGTCTTCACCCAATCTGTGTCTGTAAACGGCTTGCTTAGGTTTGGATGGCTTTGAGGGGTTATATAGAAATGTATTTTGTTATTTTTGATGTAAGTTATTTTTGATATATGTGTTTATATATATATATATATATATATAAGAAAATCGAATAGAAAATTATAGATAGCATACATATATACAATATTGTTTGAATGGTTGCCATTATGATTTAAACATTGCTTCCCTTCTGTCAAAAGCTCTCTTAACGACACTTAAACTTTCCACTTGTTGACCCGACAAGGCAGCGAGTGCTTTACCTGCCAGCGGAGATTGAAGTCCTCCAGAAGCTGGATCCTGGCTTCTCTGGAACGAACACAGTCAGGAGGGCTGCGCTGCTTGATCTCACACCCCACCCGCACATCCTTAAACACCAACAAGGCTCTGATGGCGAACCAGCCCCCAAACCTGGGATGAATACACACCCCAAACTTTTTCTGTGGGCATAGATACAAGAGGAGATGTATAAAAACAAGATGCTCAATGAACCGTTAGGATTGGAAATGTTTAGAGAAAAATCCCTTTGCCATGTTCGTATTACCTTGGCACCCCATGGGTGGTCTGTGACATCTGCTTGTTGGTAATAATAGGCCCCTCCAGCCACATGGGCAGCTGTCTGAGCCAGGAACTTTGGCTTCCTGCTGGGAAGCATCTCATAGTCGTAACTCACCTCCACCTTCTGTCCCGGGAAAGACTGTTGGAGGGGTTGGTTTGTAAAGTTGCAAAAGGTAAAACACACACCACCAAGTACAATGCAAGTTATATTTAATGACACAATTAACACACCAACCCCTCCCTCCCCACCACTACATACTCTTGTCCCCCATTACTCCTTACTTACTATACTACCAACAGCATACAATACTTACCTGTGAGATAGCAGAGGCGATGGTGTGTTTGACACATTGGTCTATCGGGTCCGACACACCCTGACAGCATCCCTGTTCCATAAAAGGCAGGAAGGCTCTTTCAAACATGTCAGGTGTGCTGAGCACCACAACAGCCAAGGTGTCCTCGTGATGGGGCTGGCGCAGAGGGGCGGGCAGCAGGTCGTTGTACCAGCCGATCTGTCGTATCGAAATACCAGACGAATAGACAGTCAAGTTAACAAACGTTTTTACAAAGACTCATACTTTGCCTTAAGACATGGAGGTGTCTGGAACTATAACTTGTCCTGTGAAAAAAACAAACGCGAACTTGCATTTGACTGCAAGTTTCGCTACATGTTTACATTTCCATTAATAATTGTGTGGGCAACCATACCTTTAGCGCGTGACTTTCAAACCCGAGATTTGATATGGAGTCATCTAATAAATGTGTCACAGTTTCAAAGTTGACAGTGTGCGACGCCATTGCTGCTGAATGGGATAATATGATGTTTTGTGTCCTGTGGTTTGAATTACACGAATACCTATTGCTTGCTTTTTGCTAAACGCATGTTTTGAATTATGTTACGGCGAATACATAGATCAATTGCAAGAGTGTGGATTTCCATACTAACGTACATTACCCAGAAGTCTAGAATCGCACGTCATCTACGTTTTACGTAATGACGTCGTTGTTATGGGCTCCTGGATTTAAAAGTCGATTGCACGTTATTTTGTAAGTAGCAAAGCTGTATTCGGTTATAGCAATACATGTCGCTGTATTATGGTCTATTGCTTTACTACTTAAGCAATAGACCATATTCAAGAAAACCACAAACCTATTGATATTTTGTGCCGCCAGTTTCGGCATTGTAGACTTATGGATGCAGATCTTGATTTAGGACAAACTCCCATTCAGCTAACGTTAATGATTTGTTTGCTAACGTAAGAGAACTATAATCGTTTGAGGTTTAACCATATACTGGTTTATACGTATTCATTGTGTAAACAACGCAAAATCTGATCAGATGGACTAGGATCACTGCCTCTAAGTCTCCTCCTTTGTTGAATGGATAGGACTGAGTTGTCATCACCACATTAGCAAGCACTACCATTGTAATTCTTTCTCGTGAAGTGTCAAGTAACGTTACACACCAGCCTGTTATTTATCCCCGGCAGCTGTGAACGCGTCTCGGGTTACTGTACCACCACATCATCCGTGGCTCTATGTTCCATCAGTAGCTCAAGGTTCATGATGTAATGTAATTGGTTGCTCATAGTACAATGGATTATGGACCCCATGGTCACATATGGGGCTAGGGCTAAATCAAGTAAACAATGCGAGAAAACAAAAAAAAAATTGAGTATTGCATGTGTTTATTTTTAGTTCTATTGCCAGATGAACTGGGATAATCAGCTGAGCTCTATCCTGTCAGCCGCAGATGACAGCGTGGCCAAGATGCGGGTGAGTGAGACACATGAAGTGATCAAGAGAAAAAAAAAAACATTTATGCTTCCTTCGTTTGGTCCTTTGGTTCAAATGACTAGTTTCGAGATCGTTTCACCTCTCCATGCAAATATAATGTGTCACTTTCCAATCTTAACTGTAGATGGCGGTGTAGCTCCACCAAGATACATGCTATTGCTTTAAGGGGAACCGTGGAAGATTTAGTTGATCAGGTTATGCCTGTAGAAAAGTAATGGTTTTGTCCTATTGCCTCATCTTCTGGTAAAAGGTAGAAAGAGTTAAAATTCGAGCTCAACGTCATTGCATTTACTGTTAATAGTGCAGATATACATAATTGCTCTGTTTATCGTGGTCCGTGAAGTATATCAAAATGGTAACATTGACTCGGTAAATAACGGTAAATAAATTCTGGTTAGACTCAAGGGTCATCCACTTTGTAAGGAGCAAGAGGAGCAACAACATTATACAATCTGACCCAGTGCTTAAATTGTTTTATTTTCAAATAGATTATAAGAATATCCTGTGACTATTACTTGTTTGTCTTCACAGGAAAGACTGACTTCACCAGGGAAATTCTCAAAAGAAAGTCCAGGTGGTTACATGCAGTTTCATACATGACTGATATAGAAAAGGATGGCCTATGTATCGGTAGTTTCTGGCATGTTACATTTAAAACTAAGAAACTCAATTTGCATTTGTGGGTGGTGTAGCAACTGGAAATATAATTATTTCGACCAGCTTGCTCCATATGCTTCCCCTATTTCCTCTCCTGCGCCAGATCTGTTTCCGGTGAGGGATGGGCGTTCTGACCCAGGTTTTGACCCCCTTGCTCTTCCTCTCCCTCCGACCAGAGCACCCATGCTCCAGCAGCCCTCCTCATCTCTCCCCCCGGGTGTTCAATGGGCAGAGCTAGCTGCCATCCAGACTCAGTTGCAGATGCAGAGCCAGGTGTGTGTGTATGTGTATGTGTGTATGTGTGTGTGTGTTGCCTTGTGCATGTTCCTGCTTGTAACATTAATTTTACAGGCTAGAGCACACACTATGTGGTGAACATTTGATCGGTGTGTTTGAATAGCTTATGTTTCCTATTGTGACTGCAACAGATGTTGTTGTTACATTTCTTTTGAACCTCTCTTCAAGGCAATTGAGTCGCTCACCAAGAAGGTGCAGAGCGTGGAGAGGGAGAGAGATTCTCAGCAACATCGCATTCGCCTACTGGAAGGTAGTTTCACAAATCAGACTTTAGTTTCATATCTAAATTCTGATTGCAGACGAGCTCAAATCTGGGTGAACAGGGCATTTTACTTTCTTTCGCTTCATCTTTATTTCGACCTATCATGTTGCTAGAGGTGGGGATATTTGAACGCCTAATTAGCGCACACAAACTCGACCAGCAGTAGTAAATTGTAAAAGTGTCTGTAGAGGTTTCAGATCAACACCTTTAGACTGGCTACTGTGGAAATGCACTTATTAAAACCAAAACGTTTTCTTAGGTAGAATTCGGTAACAAAAACAGGAAACAAGGCGTAAGGCCTCCACTTCCAGTTTCTTGTTTTTTTTCCGGTCCATGCCTACTGCTGGATCTGAGATTAACTGGAAAGTAAAACCGTCATGACATCCTATCTCTTATCGTACGTCTTCACTTGGTCACAGTGGCTTGCTAGCTGGCTCACAGTGCAGCCTCACATACAAACACCACGAACACCTGTAATCTTTCAAACCTGAATTAAAAAGTCTACTTGACGAGATCAAATCCTGGTAAATGGGTCACACAATATGGCACAATTATATTATGAATAATGTAAATGTTGCTCACGAAGTGATGCCATGTCACCCAGAGGAGATCCGCAGACTGCGGGAAGACTCGAAGGAGATGGAGAGAGCGAGGGATGACATGAGGAGGGGACAGAGCCCAGGGACGGAGCGGATGATGGAGCAGTGGAGGAGGGAGATCGGACGCGAGCTGAGCACTCTCCGGGGCCACATCACCAGGGCTACGTCGCTAAGCAACCTGGAGGAGAGGTAAACATGGGGGCGGGGGCTTTCAGAATAAAACGATTTCTTCTAATTCCCCCCTCTCATGATTGAGCTGTAGGACATGTATTTATTCACCTCCCTTCAATGAGGTTTGCTTCTTTCAAAGTGGGTCATTATCTCCTTAGAATTGGGTTTTGTCTCACTAAAGAGGACTTGGATAAAACCCAAGAAAAAGTTTGAGGTTCTCTTTTTTTCTTTGTTCTTCTGCTCTCTCTTTTCACAGTTTCAGTTCAAAGCTCCAGGGCGAGGAGCTGCAGCACCTGCGAAGGGAGGTGGATCAACTGAAGGCTCGCCTTAGTGAGTCACACACAGAAGACACAAGACTACTCATGTTCGATACCGCTCTGCCGGCTGTGTAGTGGCGATGAGCATGGTCTTTTTCAGCTCTTCTCTTTTTTTTTTCTTTATGTCTGTCTTCTTCTTCTGCCACAACAGGGGGACAGGAGGAGGACATGTTTGTCCAACAGTCGGAGGTCCGAGAGACCAGAAGACAATATGAACGCAGCTGCAAGGTGAAAAAACAAGCAAACGCTTTGGAAGGGGTTTTTGTTGTTGTTGGTTTGTTGTTGTTTATTTATCCTGCTTTTTTTTTTGGAACCCTCATCCCGCCCAGACACTGGAGCAGCTCACCGACAGTAACAGAACGCACAGTTTGGACCTGGCCAAGACTGCTACTCAGCATGCGCGCACACAACAAGAGGTCGGCCAGATCAGGTATATGCGGTGTAAGCGCATCTGCGAGTGTGTTCGTGTGCTCATGTATCATGTAGTGATTTTATTTGTCTCTCGCTGGGAACAAACAAAATGTACTGTTCACGTCTTCTCGACAGAGTCAGCGTATCAGACCTGAGCGATGAGGTCAGCCGTCTGATGCTCAGAGAACAGCGACCCACACCTGCACTGCCGCCACACACATTAGGTAATTCGCACACGCACTCACTGGCACGCACACTCACACATGCACACACAGACATACACACACACACTCTCTGCCCTATATTACAACGGGTCATCAGGTCATATGACCAAGGCCTCCTGGTCATTCCGTGGTCTAGATTGAAGCTCGGGCCTTTGTGGAAAACCCTTCCCTACTCAGTCAGGTCCGCTCCGTCCATCAACACTTTAACATCAAGGTTAAAAACTACTCCTTAGCTTTTGAATCCTCC
>OOFG01059025.1:0-10207 GCA_900323295.1 Molva molva
CACACACAAACAAAGACTCAGAGACACACACACACACACACCTAAACACACACACACACACACACAAACAAAGACTCAGAGACACACACACACACAGACAGACAGACAGGCACACACACACACACACACACACACACACACACACACACACACACACACACACACACACACACACACACCTTACTCCCTGGCTAATGATGTCATTTGAAAAAACAGGTTATGGGAATTGGTAGGGGCAGGAATGAGTGGAAGGTAACGACTGGTTCAAAGCATTTGCACTGCAAAATAGAAAGCCATAAGAAATTAAGAACTCATGTCGGATATAATTGGTCATGGGGCCAGGATCGGTGTTTGGCTCCGAGGCCGAAAGGGTTTGGGGCTGGGGTCTACCTTGAGTAGGATGCCTACCTGCTCCTTCTCCGCTTTTGATAAAAGTGAAAAATTACTAATAAATACTTGCATCATACTTGTATCAAGAAGGCGTAGGTCTGTGGAGGTACGTTGACATGTTTTGTCCTGTAAGGTCAGCTGGTGGATTAGTCACTAGACTATGTTCTGTGGAGACAGCTTTGATTTTTACTTATACGAGTGAGTCATCAAGGGCCCTATCTGTTCGATTCAAATTTTGCTCCTGTTTTAGATCGCATGCGGAGAGTTATCAATGCAACATCTGGCAAATAAGTGTATTTGTGTGCGTGAGTGGGTGTGTATTCATAAATTCCACCACACACAGTTTTTCGTTTGAATCTATATTAAAACTGGTACATTATTGGTTTTACTTGCGTACCACCTTGAGAAACCGGCCACCTCGAGACACAATCATGTTGCGACATAATGCGCAACTGTTTCTTGTTAGGGTTTTCTTACTCCTTGCGTCTGTCACCTATTGTTTTTGTGCATTCGTTGTTTTTAGTTCTTCATCATGCTTCATTTTGCCTATTTAATTCACTCCATGCTGGAGCCAAGTGTGCTCACTGAGTCAGAAAATGATAGTTAAGAAAACGTCCAGAAACAAAAACTTATGCCAAACTTGAGCCTGGGTTGCTAGCGAACCGCTAACTCCTGCTTACTCATGCTAACTCATGCTAACTCCTGCTAACTGTTAGCACTGCTTGTCCTCCCTATCCTACACCTAAATCCCAAACAACTGACATGATATCATACGAACTGATATTAAATAAATCTCATTAGATAAAAACTTATATATAATAAAACGTATATATAATATATTCTCACTTCAATCCTTCAAAACACATTGCAAGGTCAGTGCTTTAATATAGCCGTTCCTTTCCATCATAAGCAGTTTACTTATAACTTCTAACCATCCCTGAAAGGAGAGTTACCACAGTTGTAGACATTTTGAAATCATAAACTATTTTTGTTTGTTTTGATTGAAAAAGTTTGTGAAACGACATTATATTTAATCACACTAATAAATCGGTTAAAATGTTCCACAATTTGACCAAAGCTTGGCTGAGATTAGCTGCTTATAATGGTAGTGCATTGTGTCGAGGGAGCTCAGTTTGACAGCCTAGCCTGTCTGTTCCAGCTACGGGTCGCCCATCCGGAGTGGGGAGCCTAGCTTGTCAGAACACCGGCCCCATCCCATTGTTGTAATAATCAGACATTACGATGTCGGCATGCACTCCAGGCTCCGCATTAATACTGCAGCTAATGACTTCGTTAGCGGCAAAAATTAGTGTTAACAAAGGAAAAACAACATAGTGGGAGCCATAGCGACAGACACAGCCTGTGTCGCTATGGTGACATCTCTTTAACTGCTTCCTGCTTTTTTTTCTTCTTTGGTCATAATGACATGGATGAAAAACCACCTCCAGTATTGTACTTTTGAGCTGCTGTGTGGGTGTATGTGTGTTATGTTTGTGTGTTTGTGTGTGTGTGTGTGTGTGTGTGTGGGCGGGCGTGTGTGTGGGTGTGTGTGTGTGTGTGTGTGTGTGCATGCGTGCGTGGCCACTGCTGCTACAAATCCATTGTATATAACCACTAGAGATTTATTTTAAATACATGTCATTTAAGCCCCCTTGAAAATTGTATAAGGCCAAGAGTGACATAAATGTATGCAAATGACATACATACACTTGATTGAAAACATAGCTCTTTTGCTGCTCATTCTTCCTGGAGACCAGGAAGAATGAGCCCTCCAGCCCTGTATCTGCCGGCGATCATTCGACATGTACATAATCGAACCGAACGGACTCACAAAAAATAGAGGATATCAAATCAGAATTCAGCGAGCAGGCGACCTATCCAATGCTATCCATCAGACCATCTGTAGTCATCCGTCAACTGCCAACCAGGGTTTTATCATTTTATCACTGAAAGCCATGGCGTCGCATAAATATCCCAAGTCCCTGATTTGGGTTTCGGGGATGTATTAATGGGAAAGATAGAAGTTAAATTGCCTGGAGGAGGCTCCCCAGTACTGGTGAGCAATGAATGAATCATAAACCTAAAGATATAGATAGGAATTCTGTCAAGATTGACATTTGGCCGTACCCACCAAAATCTGTGCTGCTTGCGCTAGGCAGAATCCATAACTATTCATAATGCTGAAGAAAAATGTATGATTGGTATGTAAGAAAGAGAAAGAAATATTTATTGAATCACAAATGCTCACACTCTATTGTGAGCTCTTCAATTCATATATGACACCTTTATAATGAAGCATTAAATCAAACAAATTAATTTGTTATCAATGACAATTCAGTTCTCTCAAGGTGTAGGCAACAGTCATAAAAAGCCTGCAGCTTTTGTGTTAATTGCTCCGTCTATGTCTGTGTCTATACATCCCAAAAATATACCTGTTGGAAATGATGCCATAATCACAATCCTTCTGATAACACAATCCAAACAAAGTGTAACAAAGTGCTGGTTTGTTTTTAGTCGCTGTGCTTGTGCTAGATAAAAACTTACTATAAAACACCATAACGCGATGTTCAGAACCAAAAACAATCTCTTAATGGCTGTAACAAAAATATACCATAACAGTGTTGTTGGTTCTAGTGTCTTTGTTGGCGGCGATAAAGCAAATGGTGGTGAAAGGAGGCATGGGCCCTGCCATTGTCCATCCCCCTCACAGCTCCTAAACAGAGCCTCTGTCAGTCCTCGTCAACCCCGCCACGGCTGCTGAAGCTGAGGAGAAGGGAGGGGGAGGGGGCCTTTTAATCTGGGTTAGACAATTATTCACTCAACGCCATCCCCACCCCTCACCACTACCCACTCCTCCACCCCTTCTCTATCTTTCACACACACACACACACACACAGTTATCCTCTCAGTCACGAGGAGGCTACACCTACTCAAGGCATTTGGCTCAAAGAAAACCTATATATTTTTTTGGACGACGACGACACACATGCCGCTGTCGTCTTCCTTTCAACGGTATGAAAATATCCTCCGCGTTCAAGCCTGTAAACGCCGTCAAACAAAGGGTGACGTCAGCGTTGTTTACGGTCTTCTGTGTGCGGTAGTAGATGCGTTTTGATGTTCCACTCAACCACTGCCCAACAGTTTATGTATCCATAATGGCTGTTTTCTTGTGGCGGTAAATCCTTTGTGAGTAGGGGCTGTGAATGGCAGAAAGGGGCCACAGTTATAACTCATAATCATAGCCGCTATGATTAAGCCGTCATACTGTGTCAACAGGGAATTCAACAGGGACGTCTGGAAGACGCTACTGAGTGTGTGTTTGCTGTTGTCCTTTGGGCCTGTGTTGTTTTAAAGTTGAACAGTCACTGTACCCTGGTTCCACCAGTTTAGAGGCAGTTTCTTGCATGAGTCTCCCTCCCGCAAAAAAGGCTCATCTTGCACGAGGGTGGCTTAAGGAAGGCACATTTTTACCTATATTCAAATTTCAATGTGATGACTGTTCATGATGCTTTATAAGTGTGGCGGTAAGTAATTCAAACATTCAGATTCTCCAGATTATTCGGAGGTGGAGTTAAACCATGTTCACCTCTAAACAAGTGTCCTCTGCATGGTGTCTGTAATTCAATAAGGGCCAGTGGTTGCAGGAACAAAATGCACAAGAAAGGTGTTGGATATTTACGAGTATGTCTGAAAAAACTATTGGCAGGTTAATTTGCAAATACATTTTAGGCATAGGATTACAAAATCTATAGCATCTGCCAATACAGAGTTTTAAGTCGAATGCAGAAGCTAAAAGAGGTCAGCCGGTCAAGTTGAAAACGTCTCTGTCCTTCTAAAGTATGTCTATTTTTTGTGTGTGTTGGAAAGCCCTACTAACAGACTGTGCTTCCAATAGGCTACTGCTAAAATGCATCATTAATGTATTGTGATTTGAGAATATAACTGTGGAGTTACCTAACTGCCCTTCACAACCATCTTAAATAATACTACTAACTTACTACTAAATAATACTTTCTTGTCAAGGTGATCTGAGAAGGTCACAAAATCTCCCGACCAATCCTCATATCTGCTAAAATACAAACAAACGCACCTCTGTCATACCATAGCATACACACAAGCCCAGTAAACATGACTGTGGTTTGGGTCTTTTGTTGCTGGAGGGGCCTCACTTCAAAGGAAAGGCTTGGTATCCTAATTCCCATCAAAGCCTGCAAACCTGTTTGTTCCTGATATTCGCCTCAAGGCTTTTGTCCCTGAGCCAGCTTCTGATTGGCAGTAAGGGGGAATGGTAGTAGTGGTAGTGGCTAGTGGTGTTTGACTCCAAGCCGAAAGGCACTGGGTTCGATCCCCAATGTCTGGAGCCTAACCGACATGGATCCTTTAGTAAGATACTTACTGGTGACCCCCTACCTGCTCCTTTAGATAAAAGCCTCTACTGATAATAACGTTCAATAGGCATCAAACAAAGACCTGGGAATGTAGGGGGTGGAATCAGGATTGGATTCATCCCAGGCAACCAAACACAGATCAAGCTATAGAATCGTTCCCTTTTTTCCATAGAAATCGTAACAGATTATTATTGTAAATTTACAAATACCTGACATTCAGTGGACGCTATTATCCAAAGTGTCTTACAATACCGTGAGTTGATGTATTCTTAGCATGGGTGGGCCCCAGCGGGAATCGAACCCCTAACCATTGATCGTTTTAGTGCCATGTTCTACCAGTTGAGCTAGACGGGACTGATTTCGACCGAATACTGGTATTTTCTCTCCTCCGACTTCTATGGAGATATGGAGGTAGAATGCCATTGGGTTTTCAGCAACAGGCAAATCAGAATCCCCTGCTGATGTTGGTAAGCAGAACGGCGACATGGATACCAGCTCACTTGTTTTCTGACTGTAGGTCCTACTGGCTCTGGAGCCGTACTTGGCTGTATCTGGCTGACCAACAAGGCAGAAAATGGACTCTATTATCAGAATGAAATTCAATGTTACACAAAATATGGGATATTACTATAATCTATCAGAGTAGACAATGAAATGCCCGAAATGGGATCATGGGATTGCAAAGTATAATTCTTTCCAGCCTATAGTTATTTCTAATTAGCAATGAAAGAATTGCTTCCCTAAAAAGGTTGAACGATGGTTATGTAAACTCTTCTCTGGCTGTTCCGTGAACAATTTCAAGTCATTTCAATTTTTGTTTGGCTCTGCCAACAGAAGAGGTTCATGACCCCTGAAGGAGAAGCATCCACGAGACAGTCTAGACAAAAAACCAGAACAATCAAAACAAATGTCATATTTTCCTCTAGTATTTATTAGAAAGAGTAACGCAGAGCACAAGCCAGCGTATTATTTGATCCCGTGTCACACAAAATAAATAGATGAGAAATTGAACAGATAAACTGTAAAAAAAAAAAAAAAGCAAACTAGAAGGTAAGGAAAAGTAAGCTATTAACTCTGTCTATTGGTCTATCTATCTGTCTGGCTGCCTGGCTGTCTGTATGTTGGTATTTGGGGATTTGACATTTTAATTTCTACTGTTGTACAGCTTACAAGTTAAGTTGTATATCCACCAAACCCAATCTATTTCAACACTGCCTTGCCCAAGGGAACATTGACAAAACCCAAACCCCTACCCAAACAAACGAGAATATGACTGCAGCAGAACTTCCTGGAAAAAGTCTTGTCTTGTTTCTCTGTCTGGCTCAGCTGTCTCCTTTGTCTGATTTTATTTTAGTATACCTCTCCAGATGCTTTGCTTCATTCCTTCGCTGACAGCTAATTAGTACACAACGAGCTCTGAGAATTAGCAGACCAACTGCGGTAAGCGTGAGATCTGTAATCTTAAGACTTGTCTGTCGTCTCGGTGTTCCGTCTCTCTCTCTTCGTTGACCCATCGTCCCGGGGGGGCTGTCGCGGCGTCCTCTCTCGACGCAGAGATGAGCCGTCACACGTGCTCATCGCCTGTTTGAAGTTAGCCGTCACCTGGAGAACACCCAGTATCCGTCGTTCACACGTGTCTGTACTTGTAGAGGTTGGATTTTACACAAAGCAAATGGAACCGCCTAGGTTTTAAAGCATGTAGAGTGTGTTGACAAGGTAATATTAATTATAAATACATTTTATTTCGTATAACTCTTTTCTATATACTCTACGATGCACTTTACATAGATACATACAAAAAGGTCAGAATAGCCTCATAAAAAGTCGTAGTAAAAATATAAAACAAATGTCAGTGAGGTCACATTAAAACACACATGAAGCATAAAAGGTCATTGTCGGAATAAGGCATGGTGCGACACAGGCGAAGACTAAAGTTAAACACCACATTTAAATCAATTTAAAAACTAAATGAATAAATCTTTCACTATTGAAGCTGCTTTATTGAAGCGACTCTCATCGCCATGGTCACTTGTGTATTGCAGTGTTTAAATCGAACGTGGCGGAATTCTGCACACACAAAATAAGTCTTTCCACAGAATATTGAGCGGTGTGAGCCTTCCAGCAGGAAGCTTTCTGTCCCTTAAAACAGTGCTCCTCATTGAGGACGCTGGCAACTGGACAGAGGACACCTTGGAAGGAAGCCCAGAAAAAAGGAACTGTGTACAATGACATTTTGTGTTGTTTTTCCACCATTTTTTTTGCATTGAATGAAGTTGAATAAATATTATGGGATGTATTATGAGCTGTATTCTAAATATTCACTAGACTGCGTGGGGAAAAAATCATGGCTAGCATTTTTTGGGGTGGATTTAATTTGAACAAATTCATACATCTTGCAGAGCAAATGTGTTGTTTGACATAGAAGCGATTAGACTGTGTATAAAGATGTAGTTGGTGATTTGGTCTACAGAAAAACAGTATGAAATCTTTCATGGGTTCCTGCTAAAGCTGCCAGCAGATGATAAGCAGCAGCTACACTGCCATGATTGGAAGCACAGAGTGCGTTATAATGATATGATAGACATATATTCTTTTTGTAGTAATGACAAACTAACAAAATGGCAGAATTGTGCAACAAAGGAAAAATAAAGTCCAGGCAATCGACCAAAACATTTAGTTAAAATGCCCCTGTTTACTTCAGACTGCCAAATCATTGGTGTTTTTTGAAAGGTCAGCAGAGAACAAGAGAAAGTTCAGATCATTTTTGTATTGAGTGGATACATTCTGCTGATAGAAAAAAAACAATGGCAAAGAAATGGACAATAGAGTTAGTTATTCCGAGTTGGCTTCCATGGTGGCAGTATGCTGACTCATAGCAGGAGGATCCCAGTGCTTTTCCTTCCTTCCGGCCATCCGCCCTTGTTTCCCTTATTCCTTTCCAATTAATCTTTATTAGTCATTTATCATATATTGAATATTGGATACATACATGTCATTATGGAGCAGGTAGGGGTTAGGGCGTCTTGATCTACCGTTTCTACAGGTTAGGCTGTGGACATTGGGGATCGAACCCGGTACCTTCCCACCGGGAGTCAAACACCCAAGCCACCGTATCCTGCACCCTCCTATCCTTCCTTCCCTTCCATCCTCGCTCTCTCGCTCTCTCACTCTGTGTCTTTTCCATGCTGTCCTTATCTCTATCCGACTTTGATTTGTGTGTTCTGGCTTTGAAGAAAGGGAAAAAAAACAACCTCTTTCATTCTTCTTCTCTCTCTTGCCGTCCTGGTTCTACCGAGACAGCCAAGATGAACCCGATAACAAGGAGGTAGCACTACGCTACGTAACCCAAAACACCAAACAACATCCATCTTCCTCGCCTTTCTTTAATCCTTAAAGGGATTCGTCGGGCTTGTTTGGCCCGAAAGGGGAACAACTTAAATGAGTCTGCAAGAGTTGTGACATCACATCCTGCTCGCAACAGCACCTTTTCCACTCGGCCGCTTGCCCTTCTCCACATCCTGTCTCCACGTAATTTCTGCTGCAGCCCTTCGAAACTTGCAGAGGCATATAGACCCATTCCCCTAAAACACAGATCTGTGTTTGTGTGTGTGTGTGTGTATTTCTGCATGTGTGTGTGTGTGTGTGTGTGTGTGCATGCATATGTGTGTGTATGTGTGCATGCATGTGTCTGTGCATGCAGGTGTGTGTATGCATGCGTGTGTGTGTGTGTGTGTGTGCGTGTGTGCGCAGGCATGCGTGGGTGTGTGTGTGCATGCATGGGTGTGTGTGTAGGTATCTTAGTTTTGCATATAGGTAACCTGCACCACAGCGACCTTGGCTCGGGTGCAGAAGCCCACATGCTGATAGCAACGAAATAAACAACAACAAAAAAGGTACCACAGATGTAGTGACGTTGTCGTTTCTAGGGGGCAACAGTTGCAGTGCTCAGCCAACGTCTCACCAGCACCCCTGTGCGGTATGGGGTCCGGACAGAATAACCTCATAGTATTTAAACCTATCACACTGATATGAATCATCATGAGGAATAAATGCATGTGCATGTGTCGATGCACTCATGCTTATCCCACAACGGACATTTCCTCATGTAAATGAGGAGTTAATGTATCGGAAGAAAAACAATGTCTTTCCCCAGCTAGCTGATAATAGCATGTGAAGCGAATGCTTAATGACTCTCAAATGTCTCTTGAATCACTACAGCTACCCTAAAAACAAGTCTGTGTACATACAAGTACTAATGGATGAATGTTCAACACAAACCTAAAAACATTACCATGTACAATACACTTTATTGATCCCCGCAGGGGAAACTAGAAGCCTCTGCATACAAACTGGTCCTAGACAACAAGCCTAACTGTTTGGAGACAAGCAGACACACATCTCAGAGCAGATACAGATGGAGGGAGCGCACAGACCTGTGAAAACACCTGTCATGTACTCCTGTACTGGCACCTGCACACACACCGGTTAGTCTATTAGTCCAACTTCCAATAACGCCCAACATCAACATCATGTAATATGTAACTCCCTCTGTGAGCTGAGGGATGTTCATACTTAAATAATGTAATAATGTTCTTCTGTAAATGAGGATTACTGATGGCAGATTGTGATACTGCTGATTGCTGTATAATTCATATTATAGGGGATGTGAAATATTGATAGACTTGCTGATTGCTGAGAACCGTGAAGACTAATATTGGGCTGTCTTGGTCAGCCCAATATTTTATTCAGCAAAAATGGTCACATTTTATTCAGCAAAAATGATACAACAATATTTGACAAAAGATAGTTTATAAAACAATAAAAACTTTAACTTTTAAGTAGACTAACGAACTGGAAGAGGCAAATCATTGAAAACAAGCACATTTCGGTAAATTGTTAAACAGCTAAACATAAAACAGGAATGACCATGAACAAAGTACTTCATGTCTCGGGTAATAAATTACAGTCAAATGAAACCATGATTCATCCTTATTCATTGAGAAACCACCACCAGAAAAAAGGAGAGTTTTTGGACCCGTTGTAAGTATTTTTTCACATTAGTCTCGCTTGAGTAAAATAAACGCATTTCCATGGCAAGCAACCCAAGTTTTGGTTTAAACTACTTAGCAACAAAGTGAGGGAAAAACTGAATCGGTCCATTGGATTAAAAAGAAAATAGCCTCCAGGCTCCTTTTCAATGAGGAAAGAGTTTGACATGACTGTAGTTGAATCCAGCTACTGGAGCACAGAGGGCCGACTGTAGACTGGAAACTGGAGACTGTAGGCTCCACATAGCGGCCCGGACCAGCAGAACAGTGGCAGATCCGTGACCCGACTGGGCATCGCTGCTTCCATTCGTGTGCTAATCCCGACCCCCTGCAGCACGCAGGCTAATTTCTGATCCTCTGTCAGCTGCGCCCCGGGGAACG
>OOFG01059039.1:6522-24114 GCA_900323295.1 Molva molva
AACGTAGATTTCAGTTAAAAGTTAGCAAAGCCCCATTTGGACAGGATTTATTTCTGTCTGGGGGGTGGGGTGATTTTAACATGGCTGGACCGTGTATGGGTGTGGGGAGTTATATTATATATTATATATTTATATAACTTAGACGGGTCCGACGGGGAGCGTTGTTTCGAGGCCTCCACTTTCTATATAGGCGGCCGCACAATGTTGTTGGTAGCAGCGCGGCACTGCCCCTCGAAACTACGAACCTCTGGACCAAACTAGGTGTTGTAGATCTAAAATAAAACAAGATTCAGCAACTGCATGGCATATTTCTCGCATCAAATTTGTTCAGAAACCGATTTCGGTGGATAGTTTAGGAAAGTTTCAAAACAAACCGCCATTTTTTCCAGTTTGAAAAGAAGCAAAAGATTGATCTGATTGGCGTCGGCCAATCAGATGCAGGAAGTGGTTCATGTTGACGTTTTAGTGAAGGAGAGCACGTGTCAATCATCTGACCAAGCAACCAATCCTCGCAGAATCTGGTGGACTCGGCCGAACAATGGTGTAACAACTTCATCACTCAGTCAAGCTGTGTCCCATTCTGTTTAAAGGTGTCATTAACATCATGCACCTGTGTTCTATTGCAGTTTACAGCTCATTCTCAAGTGGTGCCAATCTGATTTGGGGTCTGCCTGTTTCTCATCCTTTCCTGCGGCTGCGTCAAGTAAGATTAAATACAGTTTTAAACTTGATTTAGCCGACTGTCTTGTCAAATCAGCTTTTAAAATCGAATAAATGTACATGTTTTTCTTTTGAAAAGAAAGGAAATAACCACAGGGCTCTACAGCATTAAGCTCGCATATGTGAGTGAAAATTATAGTGTGACAGTGTGAAAAAATATATATTTTTTGAGTTTTAGTTATTTATAATTTTATGAGTTTTGAAAGGATTTATATTAAAAAAGGGAATTTGATAGTGATTTTTCCATGAAGGGTTGTCCGCCCGCTCCAACAACATGTACAAAACGATTTTGTTACATTCTCTATTCCTTTGAGGACAACACTGAATGTGTTGCCCCTGAATCGACTAGGAATGTTATATCTTTACCATTTACAATTATGTTTGTCTTTGGGAGATGATCAGGTCCCGTAAGGCTAGTGAGAACCATACAACAATCATTTGGATGTGGTGCTAGTGTCATGGTGCACATACCTTCTCCATGGACCTGGTCAATCCGAATGCCCCCATCCACCTCTGCCTCTTGGATGATGCACAGTCACTTCACGGGAAGGTGCGAACTGCCAGCCGCTCGTTACATCGTCTTTGTCCTCTATTTGGCAACAATCTTTGATCCAATGATCCATGGCGCCACAATGGAAGCAGGCCTCTCTGCGTCCCTGACCTCTGCTCTTTGGTTGTTCCCGCCCTGTGGTGCCTCCACAGGACATCCTTTTCCCTCTTGACAGGTCGCCTCCTTGGTCCCTGATGGGATGGACGATGACGTTTTTTTGTCTTCCTTTTTGCTTTTCAAGTGTGAAAGGGCCAGGGTGTCCTCATACGGTGGAGGTGGTGGAGCACACGGTCCACCGGTGCAGTCCAGGTCCGTTCTATATCTTGGGTGACATTGAGATTAAAGAGCTCTACACTCTCTACACTCTGTCTGGGGGTCCTACAGGAAGTGATGCAAACACTTGTATGTGGGGGCACAGAATGAATTTGGAGTGAGATAGAGACGACTGGTCTCTTATATGAATCTGGGCATTAAGGACTAAAATTACTAGATAATATACTAAAAATCTAGCCCTACAGGAAGTGATGTAATTAGGTGGTCTCTTTTATATGAAAGAGGGCCTCAAGGATATACGATTTGGGAGCTCTAGCCCTACAGGAAGTGATTCACAAAGCATCCTCAAATGCGCCATTGAAACACATTGGAAATAAAAGGCATTGCAATAAATTCATCTAAAGTCATTGGAAAGAGATAGGAACTTTGGTGGTTTCAGGGATAGCAGCGTCCATATGAATCACCATGGCAACAATAGAAAATGTTGCATTAACTAACATACTAAACATCATATATATTTACTGACTGAAGATTATGAAATAAAATTCACATTTATCGCTAGAAATGTTATCAAAACGCATTTAAATGCTGAAACTATCTTAAAATGCACATTTTCCACTGAGAATAAAATTAATCTCATCCATTTTGTTTTGGCAGACAAAACCTTGACATATGTGACGTATTGCTGTTTCTTCAAACAGTCGACAGGGGGCTAAAACGTTCATATGGGTCGTTATGGACAACATAAAAAATCGACCTATTCTGCCGTTTACGTTAGAGATCATGTTGCTCACCCACAAATGATATGCATGCCAACATATTTTAACACTTTTCTTTTCCGACTCCAACAACCTTTCCTCTACCTCATTTAACCATTTCAGGAAAACCCATTTTATACCAATATTTTAAACTCTCCAGTGCCTTTTCATCATGTTTCTCCAACATTACCTTTGCAGGACCCGTCACTTCTATTTTTCCCGAATTATTTCCCATTTTAGATCCGTACACACTATTAATTATTAATTTATAATATCTAACTCATTTGTGTCCTTAATTGATCACTGCCTGATTGATTCTTTTTTTAAATGTATCACCAAATTACTTTATCTAACTAAGTCCCAAACTTAGACCAAGTCCTTACCTTGGATTTAGCTTGTTCGATCAATGTAACCCATACAATTGATAAACCTGTCGGTCCTTCAGCGAATATTTATAAGGCCTTTAACAAGTACCAAACTTTAGTATTGTAAAGTATTGTTGTCTCACCTGTCCGGATTCTTTTGCCCTCAGGATATCATACTGAAAAAAACCTCAATCTCTTCTCCACAGGCTCTTCTCACCCCAGTAGGTGGTCCGGAGGCGAGGTAGAGCTCTGGGACCCAGTCTCCAGCCGTGCACCGTTAACCTGTCTTGGAGTAATATCTTGTAGAATCTTCAGGTTAGGTATCCCGGACGAGCCCCCAAATTGTCGTGGCAATTCCTTTATAAGATATTGTGTCTAGGACAGATGAGACTTCTAAATGCAAAAAAGCACACAATAGTTGTAGAAAATTAACCTATTTATTGTATGCATTCACCAGTCTCCTCTCTAGCAGAGTGAGCAATACATGTAATTGTCCTCGTGTTAAAGAGGGAAATGTTGACCTAAAGGACAGAGTTGCCTGTGTTCTGGTATAGATAAGGGGGTCACTGCTTCCTTGTGACCGGTTCACCCCAGGCAAAAGGTTAACAACAAAGGGGAACTAGATAACACTAGCTAACAGATGGGGTGGCTAGATAACACAACCTGAAGAAAACAAAGCTTAAATTATTAAAACTAAACTACAGATGGATTTTCCATCACAACGTCACGTGTTAAACACTATGGTGAATGTGCCATGTTTATTGGTTCTGTCTCCCAAGATGGAGCACGGCATGACGTGCCTTCACATTCCCAAAACTGCAAATGCAAGGGCTTTCATCAGTGGGCCATAGGCGCAATCACTAATGTGGTACCTCATAGTGACATAACAGACATTTATTTACATTGAGATTTTCGAGATTATTATTTTAAGAAAGAAAATTCTTATGGCACTGCGCACAATATACATATTTTTTGGCAAAATGGAGAGAGATGCTCCGAAACGGCTTCACCAGTCACAAAAAAAAATCATGCTTTTTACACTTTAGACCACAAGGTGGAGATGCAGTACTTCTAAATATACGCCTATGCCACCAGTTCACAGGGAGGTATTGATTCTGAAATAGTTTATTCCAAAATTGACACATTTTTACCCCATGTCACATGTCATTTTGGTTGGGGATTGTGGACAATTGGCTACAACCAATGGTGCATTTGAAAAGGCAAAAGTTGAATATATGCAATCACTGGGGTTAAACCTGTTTCAAACCAGGAATGACAACAATCCACAACAATAAACACTTTGGTGTCAGAGATCACGTTATTATAAAAAAGGTAATGATGCAACCTATATAGAGTTTGAGCTGATTCATATAAACTAACCCTAGACTCCTGAGTTGTAACTGAAAACAGGCGTAAACATGACTTTAAAGGGATTAGATGGTTTGGTCAAAGTTAGTCCAAGCTGGAATCTACAAAATGTATGACAATAACAACTCAATAATGGGATAACCTTACCAGAACAAATTAAAAGGGATGTGTCTGGATACATCACATTAGCATGTTAAAACCAAAAAGACGTGAATAAATCATTTATTTAGGATTCAAGCACATATTTAGGAGTTGTCTACTGTACTGGCATCAGTCCAGCTTCGTGGTATTGTTCAAAATCGAAAAAAGGGCATGGCCATCATCTCGGATGAATTTGAAAAAACTGGTTCTAATAACAAGCCACTGTGTAACAGCATTGGCCTCAAAGCTGGATACAGTACAAGTATGGTATCACCCTTTATTGGGCCAGGAGCCTTCCATCAAACACTATAATACCACCATCGCAAATTACTAAATTTAACGGCAGGCATGTTCATTTCTGCAGACTGCGTGATGTCATGCTCATAAATTACCAAGCAACTTGTCTATGAGGCAATAGCCACAGAGATGCTAAAGAGAGAGAATGAGAGAGGGGAAGAGCGAGACCCTCAGACAGGCACGCACACACAGACGGAGAGCGGAGGAGAGAAAGTTTGAAGAGTGAATGTTTACGGGCGTACAAGCCTCTCCCAAAAAAAATTCTTTCCATGTTTCATCAGTGCTCAGCCTGACCAAGTGGGTTGTGTGGGAGGAAGGACCAGGGCTAGGGTTGGATCATCCGACTGATGTCATTAGTGTGGTTGCAAAGCAAGCCACACTAGTGTTATCATGTGTTTTATTATATTTCTTATTATTCTTCCTCACTATTTTGCGGAATTATCTACTACTAATCCCTAAAAAACTACTGTTTTTTAGGGATTTACACCAAGCCCCAACCGAAAGTCGGACATATATCAATGCAGTGCGCTACTACTTTTAGAACCCAACCATTGCAGACTTTTTGTTTTATTAATATTTAACATGGAAAGTGAATGGGGCAAAAACGCTAAAATCAACCACTCCAAACCTGAACATCTGAGAGTTGTCAAATTAAATTAGCATATGAAGACCGGAAGTGCTATGACCACAGGGGGCGCTTATAACTCGTGGTCAAACCTATACGGCCGTGAACCGCGCCGTTTTATAAAAAATTCTGAAACTTGGTATCTGGGCCTTATTTGACATGCTAAATCTTTTTGCCTCAAGGACCCATAAGGTCCGTCGGGATATATTTTGCAGTACCTTGAAAGTTTTGGAAAACCTTGAAAAAAATCGTAAAAATCGACCCGTAAGCCCAAATTACCCACAATTTGGTCCACATACTTCTTAGTACTGCCCGACCTTATGGTATTATTTTGGTTTTAATGATGAAAAATGGCCGAGTTATGGCCTATTTATGCGAAAATACGATTATGTAAATGAGACGCAATAATTCAACCAATCCCATGTCCGCTTCAGAGAACCCCAGAGGCCTAAAATGTGGTGTGCCCATACATTTTTACATGGAAGTCAATGGGGAAAAAACGGTGACTTCAACCATTCCGAAGGCAAACAACTCAGGGTTGTCAAAGTTGGTACACATATAGAAACCAGCAGGCCTCCAAAATGTAAAGGACCTCTTCGGCGGCAGGGGGCGCCATAACTCGCGATCAAACAAAAACAATCAGCCCCATTCTTCAATCAATCGCAAGTCCGCTACAAAGCGGCCCAGGGACTTGAAACTCGGCGTGCTCACTCATCAGCCTCGGTGGCATTAGCATGTCAGCATGCCCGCGGAATACTGCGCTCTCGACAAGTTGGCGCAACCACACGCATTTTCTTCAGAAAATGCACATGCGGCGACATGTCTAGTTTCCTCTGCTGCTGCAACTTTCATATACAATCAGGAAAAGGAATCAACCAGGATTAATCCTATAGGGTCTTTGTTTGTTTAACAAAGCATACAATAGTGTGTTTCAGTGTTTGGAAAATGCAGAGATATTTTTTTCAGATGCGAGGCGATCTGTGGACCTTTGAGTTTGATGATAAAAGTGTTTTAGTGTTTGGAGCTCAAGGTGTGAATATTAGCACATTTGACACAGTGTGGAAACATACGGCAGACACTCGTGGCACTGCTAGCATGCTCCGTCACTTCTAGGTCACACCTGCCAAAGGTGGGAGAGTTTGTGGGAGGGACGTTGATCCTCTGGTACGTCGCAAATGGTACGTCGCACATCTTAAAAACAAGTTTTCCAAGATGTATTGGAAATGGCAATCACATAATCGTCAACACAACCAGGCAGTATAAACAAAAATATATCCAATGACTTTGTTGTACTGGACCATAATGACCACACATAAATCCAACGAATGGGAGGCAGGGTTATATTGCATTTATTCTTCTATGATGCATATAAAGTCGCTATTGCTATGCAGGTTGTCTCTTACATTACGAATCAAAGGTTCACGCTCGGCAACAGTTTTAAAACAGAAGGGTGCCGTAGCAATTGATTGACAGCTTGCATGTTCAGCTGGGTTCACAGTTAGTTACAATCATCAATTCAGTCATCAATTCAGGATAGATTATATTGATCAATAATGATTTTCATGTAACAATCGCCTCAAAGCATAACCAATCTGAAAATATATATATAATGCAAGCAGTCTCGAAAGGTATTTACAGCCAACAAGCACAGCCTACCCCAGCAACCGCCCTCTTCCCGCTATTTGTGGGGTGCCCCCACAAATCAGTCAATCAGGGGCGATGAGATAAGTGATTTGGAGTGAATCCAAGTCATGGTTTAACAGCAAATGCCATTTATGTGCAATTTTTACCATTAGCAGTTAGCAAAGAAGTTATTAAAATTGACACTTTGACATATTTTTTTACATTGTGTTTCCCCTATAATTGTACAGCGCCAGGCCAAAGAAAATTATTAAAAAAAAAGAAATGCAGTAAATAAAACTAATAGTAATAAAAAAATGTATGCATTAAAAATAACGCATCTTTATCTTGACGCGATGCGAGTGGCATTGCTAACAGAGTCCCTTTATATTACTGCGGAGTGAGAGCAGGCGAGCGTATGAAAGAGAAAAAGCGCAACATTTATCTCCAAAACTTAAGTAACGTAAGCGAATCTCGCCCTTCTCGCCTCGGCCTACCCGCATGTGAAAACGAAATGCTTTTCTCACGTCACGCCTGACGAACAATAAAGTCTACACGCACATTAAAAACTATTTACATCAGCCGCGATGCGAATATGCGGCATATTCTATAATAATGGCGCCGGTGAAAAGACGGATGGAATACTCCACATTCATGTTATCAAAAGCAACCGATATTCACGTACCGCAGTGCAAGTAAACATTGGCTTGTAGCCGCCCGCCATTGAGATGAATGATCAATACATATAACAGATAGCGATAAGTATAGGTCTGTGATTGTAGTTTACCACTATGGATGCAGTAAGAACATTGTGTGTTGAGAAACGTAAATAAGCTGTTACCTCCGCTATGTCTTACAACTTGTACAGTGACCATGAGAAAGATACCCGAATGTGATTGGTTAAACGGATATATCCGCTTGCGAGAGCCGTAATGAATCAACCTTGGCGCAAATAAAATTAAGGTCGTCTTTTTCGCAAAACGGAAATTGCGTTGTATGTGTACATTCCCATTCAACTCAATGATTTGTTATTTTATTGTCGTGTGAAAAAATCGCAACCAACAATCAAGCTGGCAATTCTAATGTGAAGCAGTTCAAGAACAGTTCAAGTTCTTTTCTACAATTTTCTAAACGCTGCACCTTAATGTATATTTCATTTATTATAATTTTTATTTATTTGAGAATAATTATTTTGATTTACTTTTCAGTAAATTGTACTTTTTTATTAGTAGATTGCAGCAGTATTGACTTACTTTTTTTTATTTAAGAAAGAAAGACCCATAGTTTGTTCCGTAAACCACTGTTTGATAATAATTATAATAAAAACGTTTTATGGCAATTTGTTTTTTATGTTTTGTTTCTTTTAACCCCGCTGTACCGAAAACATACCGAACCGTGATTTTTGTGTACCGTTACACCCCTCCTATCGATTGCTGCTGGCGTAATTTGTTTGTTCGCTCGGACGGATAAAACGAAAAAAACTAAAAAACGCTCAAGTAAGGTCTATGTGTGGGAAACACTGCATTAGCTTGTTGGCTGGTATGAGCCACTTGTCAAAGTAGCACATCGTAGTAAGCTAGGTCGATATTGAAATATCATATCAATAAATTAGGTTTCTCCTGGATTACAGTTTTCGTGTGTTTCCCCAGAAGTTAGGGGTAAAGGGCCTATGACTAGATTGACATGCGACCAACGGTTATCGTGAATAAAACTACGGATTTCTCTGGGTTTGAATATTGTTGGAAGCATTTGGGATAATGTAAGTACACAACACAACAAAAAATATAACATAGGGCTAGTCGTATTTTAAATATTTTTATGCGGAAATGTTACATAAAATACCTTTAAATCCAAAACATATGATGTAAATAACAGGAAAAGAAACTGCTTTATTAATTATTTGTATTGATTCTTTACATTTGATCCATCCCTTAGTGCTTCCCATGTGTGTACTTTGTGTGGGTGTCTACGAGCAAGCAGTAAGTGCAGTAGATAATGAACAGAAACAGAAACAGCATCCCATTGCGTGACAGTGAGTTATTTCTATATTTTCACTAAAAACGAAACTAATTATATTTGAGGTTTTCAACTATTATTCACGTTTGACAACCTTGATCTTGATGTTGGGATGTGTGCATAGTTACTGGTGAACGTGCTTGTGTGTGGCTCTGTGCACGTGGCTATATGTGCGTGTATGAGCCTGAGTCTATGTGGACAGTATCACAGAAGCTTCAATGTTTTTAATAAGCATCTAACAAGACACAGGGGGATAGACAGATATAATAGGCCTGGGAAAGCAAACCTCATACATAAATGATTTTGTGTATGATGTGTATGTGTCTGTTTGCATACTTTGTGCCTGTGTGTATGTGAGCACACTATGTACATCTGCATGCACTTGTATATTTGTGATTGTGTGTGTGTGTGTGTGTGTGTCTGGAGGGTTGCTGACTGGCTGTTTTCTCCATGTAAATATAACATGATTAATGGACTCGGCACTCGGCACAGAGAAATAAAAACAAAAAGCTCACTTAACAGCCATTATAAAGCAAGGCAATATTCCATGGCCTATATGATCAACCTATCTTTTGTCTGGGCATGCTGCACTTATCACTAAAGTGATACATTTGTTATAATGACAATTGATAATTGTGTTTTTAATGTACAAGTCAATTTTCAACTACACAGCTCTTAATTATTCTCGCTTGCAGTTATCTAACCACAGGCATAATCAAACTATCTTTTTCTTTGTCACTCTTCTCCATAACCAATTTGTTCTGAATTGAGAGAGAGAGAGGGAGAGAGAGAGAGAGAGAGAGAGAGAGAGAGAGAGAGAGAGCCAGTTCCTCTGTTCACCTCGAACATTATTAAGCTTGGATAATGAATCACAATTATGATGCATCCATGGGTCATTTGGTGAAGCACACTTGGAATATTTTATGACTCACCCACACAGATCCCATCCTTCTTGGGGCTTTACTCCTCTGATAAAGCTGGCAGAATCCGATCAAATGTCTCAATCTGAATCAATTCATCTTATATTGGATTTTATGAGCTACATATAACATCAGTCATTTCAAGTCATTTCAAGTTCATTTGCTCATTAAGTCATGAAAGGTGACTTCAACCAACAGCCAGATGAGATACAAGATGAGGCATGCCGGCCTATGTGCATGAGGTACAACCACACACACACACACACACGCGCACGTGCACACGCGCACACACACCACAAGATGATGCATCCATGATACTGAATGATCCGATCGGGTTGGGTCTCTATCTCTCTGTTTAACCATAACTTGAGCTTGCTGCAGCTGTGGATTCCTGTTGTTAGCTTTAGCAGCACCTTGTTAGCACTATGAACAGTGACAGTAAGTAATGACAGTGAGTACTAAATGAATGCCAACAGGTGGGCAAACATTCACCCTAATCTTGAACCTCTAAGGAAAGGATGAAGGCCTACAAGAAGCCAGCGTTGGAACTGCTCAAGGCGCGGCAGCACCGTGATGCTAACAGCTGTAAACCATATTGAATCACTCGTGCTGGGGACAGGAGAAAGGAATGTTTTGGGTGGGATCTAGTGATAAAACGAATTAGCAGCTAAGAGAGCCCTTTTGACTGGGCCTTTCATCTCCGTCACATCAACACATGGCTTTGCGTACAGTGAGAAATCTCCAATAAAAACAGATTATCCATGGAGATCAAGGACTCGCTGTGCTAAAGATGTGGACCAGTACATGGGTGTGGAGTAGCTTCAGGTCCTCAGGGCCGGTAATAAGGAAGAAAGGCTGACCCTGGTGACTCAGTGCGTATGAACGAGCTCATGCTTTCCTATGCTGTTTAATGCCACTTTGTGCAACATACACAGAAATGTAAGCACGATCTTCTACCAACAACAGCTGTGTAGAGTGCAGAGTACTACAAACACATTTTTGTAGTTTGCCTTTATTAGTACTCATGTGCAATGTAGGAGTCAGTGCATTGCATCAAAGTCAGGTATATATATGTGCAAAAACAAATAAGAAAAAATGGCAAGTGGCAGGAAAACGAAGGAGAGACTCGATTGGTGGGCAAAACAACAATAACCTTTGTGCTGCTTTGAGTTTACCTGAATTGGGTTACGACTTTTTTTCAATGTGTTACAGGTTAAAAACTTACTACATTACCAGAGTTCAGCATGTTTCACCTCTGTAAACAGCTCCTGAGTGTTTAATCCTGCAGTGCAGCCTTGCCCTATTCATTCTTCTTTCCTGCTCTGTACTATTGTCGTTCCCTGTTATATTATTAACGCCTCTCCGTCTACATCAGCGTGAGGCCCAAAAACGGTCTCTATTGACACTGGATTGAATAATGTAACCTTAGGAGAGAAGTATGTACTGTATGAACTCTGAAAGGGACTCCTAACCTGCGTCAGCTGCTCCAGCCTCTTTTTCGCCCCCCGCAGGCCAGCGTCGGTATTGCGTACAGCCATCTCTGGGTTGTCTCTCTGGGCTTTGAGACTGCCGTCAACCACAGGACCCGTATAGCTACAAAAAACAAAACACGGATGAGATATAGACGTCATATATGAGTTGAACAAACATGCAAATCCAAAAATGATTACTGCTGAGCCAGACATGACTTGTTATGGCCAAAGCGTGAACTGGATTTTCCCCTGCTCCTTTGATTATCTGTATTACATCATCTAGTGAGGTTGAAAGCTAAAATTATTGCTTCTTTCAATCTTCTGCACATGAAACTATGCAGAATTGGACACTGGTGGAAGGAATGCTGGCTTCCATTGAAAACACAGATTGACTGGGGAGGATGGTGAGAAAACAAACCACAAGAAAACCTTGGGAGGAAATCAAACATATTCCCCTCCACCAATAAAAGCTGATCCAAAGTACAGAGGTGGTCTTCAAAGTCTGCCCCATGTTAAACTGTAAGGATCTTTAGCTGATTACGACATGATTTCTAGAACACACATTGCAAATTAAAGTCAACATTGTGATCTTTCTGATGAATATATTACTTTGGGGGCGTAATTCAGCTTTTCATACAAGACAGCTTAGAAGAGGTATACATGAGAGGCTGTGCTCCACCATTTTAATTCCCAAGATGATGTGGATAATTGCTACTGTTTCAGTTAAGTTAAGTTAATGTAGATCTGGACTGCAATACATGATCTACTTCTAACAAAACACATGACATGGGGTAAGGGTTAAAGGGTCAGTGGAGACAGGATCAGATAGGAAATGAATGATCTCAAGCTATCCATGGATTCATGTTAATATGTTAATATGCTAATGACGCTGTTGACATAGAGGAATGATTGACATTCAGTCATAAGAGACAAGAAATGCAGAGAAGAGAAAATAACAGAAGAGAAGTATGGAAAGGGAAGAATAAGAAGAGAGAGAACATAAGGATAGATAAAACCAAGCGTGTGTGTGTGATTCCTCCGAACTCAGGGATCATCATATGTAACACATCTGTTGTAGCCACGCAGCGTTCGGTGCTCCATCTTTAGTCTTTCATCACGCTGACCCTCCCTAACCCTCACAGGACCAGGATGCGGTATGGGTCCAGTTTAATTCAGCCTTGGTTTCTACTAATTTGTCATTACTCGCCAAATTAGAATAAACGCCCATGGGGACGTTAGAGAAATGGCAGCAAAACTAGAGCAGGGGATAATAAGACAAGGTGGTTGGATTGTGTGTTTTTATTGTTTCCTATGTTGTAGAATTTTCTTTAAATT
Organism: Molva molva; assembly: GCA_900323295.1. Lineage (NCBI taxonomy): Eukaryota > Metazoa > Chordata > Actinopteri > Gadiformes > Lotidae > Molva > Molva molva. The sequence goes on from OOFG01059039.1 coordinate 18,983, forward strand.
TAAATTAAATAACTGATTGACAGAGACAATGGCTAGAATATGCAACATTAATTATGACCTTGAACTGAGGGAAGAGCAACTGTTACTTGCTATATCACATATGTATGCTTACACAGAATATGTGTAAGTATATGTGAAGGAAACAACAATAGTCAAAATGCAGATTTGTTTTTATATACAGCACTTCTTATTAAGATTTGTTTGCTGTGTGTACAGCTGATGCAGGACAAGTTTTTATAATGTCCTATTTTATCTTATCTAAAGGCCACTTAAAGTAATTGTAGGGCAATATTTTTCAACAATGTTTCATCACTGTCAATGTAAAACACCCTCCACCATTCAGCTTGCTTCATTCATGTCACCCATCGGCGTTTCCATCTAATTAAAAGTCCTTGATGTCAGCCTGGCAACACGCTCCACTATGTAAGCCTTTCCCTGAGTATGACAGCACCTTGTCATTCCAACATCCCAAATAGAAATCACCTTATTTGTTTGTCTGTCTGTCTCTTTACATGTCTGTCTTTCTGGCGCGCCTGTCCCAAAAAGGAACTGTTCAGAGAGCATGGAGGCTGAGATGAGATCCAGATGACAGAGAGAGAGAGTGTATATCTGAGTGACGTTTTCATAAGAGCTGGGGAAGGATACAGTATAAATCACCACCTCACAATGGTAATATCTCCCTGATGTTGCACAGGCACCCTGGACGAGTGCTGATGGTAACACACACACACGCCCACACATGCACATATAACAAACATATATACACAGACATATATACATATATATAAACAATACATAGATGAACACAGGCATGCATATTAACATGCTGCACAAACACTATTCTGCTGGTTTAGTCCTGCAGGCAATATTTAAAATGTTTTACTGTGTGCATGCCAACGACACACACACACACACACACACACACACACACACACACACACACACACACACACACACACACACACACACACACACAGAATAAGCTAATGTTCCAGAGATAGTGATCTGAAATGAGGGAGGAGTATGTGATTATTTCAACTGTAAATCTAGCCTCATTCCTGAGGACCTATTTACATAGCTATGTTTCACATGCACACACACAGCACTTTTTTTATTCTCTCTCTCTCTCTCCAATTCTATTCAATTAAATTAAATTAATAAAAGCTGAGCAAAGCATGGGAAAAAAACTTTTACATTAGCAAAGCAGGTGAAATTAAGCCAAACGAAAAATCTGAATTAAGTCAAATATAAAAAGTAAAATACAAAATATATATACATATCAAAAAGAAGGATATTAAATACTAAATATATAAAATTCCAGTATAAAATGTCTCCTATAAACAGATAAATTAAAGACCACACTGTATTTACAGTGTGGAGGATATGTGCAAAAGTGCAATCATTGGGAAAAGACAGAAATAGTGCAGTTTCATGTTTACAAAGATGTGCTAGTGATTAAAGTCCAGTGGGATGCGTCTGTTTGTATTGCTCCCAACAGATATGACAGTTTGTTAGCATCTGGAGTGTTTTCAAAGGCCTTGCATGTCTGTGTAGACTGTGGGAAGTGTGTGTTCCTGGTGTCTTGGTCTGACTGGCAGGAAGTTAGGAACTGCAGCTCAGTTTCCAGTTGGTTTTGTGTGCAGTGGGAGCACAGTCTGTCTTCTCTGGGGAGCCCGGTCTGTCTGTGGCGTCCTATCTAGATTAACAGGCTGTGTTCACTCAGTCTGTACCTGGTCAAGGATTTCCTTAGTTTTGGGTCGGTCACGGTGGTCAGGTATTCTTCAACTATGTATTCTCTGTTTAGGGACAGGTAGCATGCCAATTTACTCTGGTTTTTGGTGGATTCTTTCCAATGTGCCAAATAGTTTTCTTTGTTTTCTTCTAATTAGGTTTTGCCTGATGTGGTGGTTGTTGTTTGTTGGAGTCCCAGGACAGGCTGTCTAAGGGGACACTTTTCTGGGTGTAACTCTCTGTGGGTGAGGGTCTGTTGTGGAGCCTGTTGCTATCACTTTCCTCAGGTGGTTATAACATGTTTGCACTCTCTTCTGGATTTTAATAATAATTGGAGCATTATTTGCTGTTTTCCATTTGGACTCTGGCCTCACAGCCCTAGAGACGCAATGGGTTCTATAAATGCCTCAAGAATTTTGAGCCAGATCTGAATTGGGATGTCTAGTTTGATGTTTCTTTTTATGGCATAGTAGGCCCTCCTTGCCTTGTCTCTCAGATAATTTACTGCTTTGTTGAAGTTTCCTGTGGTGTTAATTTTTATGCTGAGGTAGGTATCGTTTTTTGTTTGCTCTAGAGCAACAGTGTTGAGGTAGAATTTGTATTTGTGGAGGCTGGGTCTTTTTTTAAATATTACTATTTTATTACTAAGGTTCACTTTCAAGTCCCAGGTTTGAGAGAAGCTGTGCAGAAGATCTAGGTGCTGCTGTAGGCCTTCTTTGGCTGGGGACAGCAGCACCAGGTCATCTGCAAGCACCAGGTCATCTGCAAACAGCAGACATTTGATTTCGGTGTCTAGTAGGGTTATGCCGGGGGCTGCAGAGTTTATTGTTATCTCTATATTTAGGAGAAGAAGTGGCCTGGAAGGAAGGTGGTGTATTCGATATACATTACATATAAAATAAAAATATACGACACATAACATCAATTGGAGCAGTTGCCCGTAGTTCAGGTCAATGAAGCTAATGGATCAATGTTGCCCTCTTGTGGCTACAAACATATTACCAAAGTTGAGGCATCTTAAATTTAGGTCTGTGTGGCTCAATTAGTTCAGATAGTTCAGATGAACAACAACACATGGAGCAATTGGAACTAATCAGCTGATTCAGCTATCCTCAAAATCATGCATCAATAACAGTTAAGAACTCAGCACATCACATCAATTATTTGTTGAACACACTTTGCTCTTATCTACTTTTTACACACACACACACACACACACACACACACACACAGAATGTGTCATGAATAGGAGTGAATAGACAGATGAATGAATGGATGGCTGGATAGACATGCATGGAAGACAGACAAGAAAAAGAAAGATGCAAAAGATGCACAGTGGTAGTGCTGCCCAGTAAAAGTTGACCAAACGTCGATAAGAAGAGTCTTAGTCAACCAAGTTTTCCTTGGTTGGATGGTCACAGAAACAAAGATGCGCCTTGCAAAATAAGGTCCAAACCTGAATGGTTGGACCGTGTATGAAAAGGTAAAGGAAACGAACACAGGAAGTGACCACAGACACATGAGCGGTTATTTCTAGATAGTAAGCTATGTCGGGCAGGAACTCCAAACTGTGGGATCATTTTGAGAGGTAAGAGAACTACCCCAAGAAGGTGACCTGCAAACTCTGCAGGCAAACATTCGCCAATCATTCGTCAACCTCAAACACGAGTTATCATTTGAAACATTTAAGTAGCCCACCTCTAGCCACTCTAACGCTACAAAGCCTAGATAATATGTGCTCCTTGCGAGTTGTTCCGACACACTCTGAATCATTTTGCCGGTGTTAACAGGCAGCTCACTTCGTGCGTGTGCTTGTAAAATGTGTATTTTCAAAGCTCATTATCACAGTTATGTACAGTGGTGTGAAAAAAGTGTTTGCCCCCTTCCTGATTTCTTTGCCTGTTTGTCACACTTAAATATTTCAGATCAAACAAAATTTTATTAGTCAAAGATAACACAAAATGCAGTTTTTAAATGAAGGTTTTTATTATTAAGGGAAAACAAAATCCAAACCTACATGGCCCTGTGTGAAAAAGTGATTTCCCCCTAAACCTAATAACTGGTTGGGCCACCCTTAGCAGCAACAACTGCAATCAAGCGTTTGCGATAACTTGCAATGAGTCTTTTACAGCGCTGTGGAGGAATTTTGGCCCACTCATCTTTGCAGAATGGTTGTATTTCAGCCACATTGGAGGGTTTGAGCATGAACCGCCTTTATAAGGTCATGCCACAGCATCTCAATAGGATTCAGGTCAGGACTTTGACTAGGCCACTCCAAAGTCTTCATATTGTTTTTTCTTAATTTCTCCATTGCCATTCAGAGGTGGACTTGCTGGTGTGTTTTGGATCATTGTCCTGCTGCAGAACCCAAGTTTGCTTCAGCTTGAGGTCACGAACAGATGGCCGGACATTCTCCTTCAGGATTTTTTGGTAGACAGCAGAATTCATGGTTGCATTTATCACAGCAAGTCTTCCAGGTCCTGAAGTAGCAAAACAGCCCCAGACCATCACACTACCACCACCACATTTTACTGTTGGTATGATAAAAAAGTTCAACTTTTGTCTCATCAGTCCACAGAGTATTTTCCCAAAAGTCTTGAGGATCATCAAGATGTTTTCTGGTAAAAATGAGACGAGCCTTAATGTTCTTTTTGCTCAGCAGTGGTTTTCGTCTTGGAACTCTGCCATGCAGGCCATTTTTGCCCAGTCTCTTTCTTATGGTGGGAGTCATGAATACCGACATTAACTGAGGCCTGCAGTTTTTTGGATGTTGTTGTGGGGTCTTTTGTGACCTCTTGGATGAGTCGTCGCTGCGCTCTTGGGGTAATTTTGGTCGGCCGGCCACTCCTGGGAAGGTTCACCTCTGTTCCATGTTTTCGCCATTTGTGGATAATGGCTCTCACTGTGGTTCGCTGGAGTCCCAAAGCTTTAGAAATGGCTTTATAACCTTTTCCAGACTGATAGATCTCAATTACTTTCTTTCTCATTTGTTCCTGAACTTCTTTGGATCTCGGCATGATGTCTAGCTTTTGAGGATCTTTTGGTCTACTTCACTTTGTCAGGCAGGTCCTATTTAAGTGATTTCTTGATTGAGAACAGGTGTGGCAGTAATCAGGCCTGGGTGTGGCTAGAGAAATTGAACTCAGGTGTGATAAACCACAGTTAAGTTATGTTTAACAGGGGGGCAAACACTTTTTCACACAGGGCCATGTAGGTTTGGATTTTTTTTCCCCTTAATAATAAAAACCTTCATTTAAAAACTGCATTTTGTGTTTACTTGTGTTATCTTTGTCTTATATTTAAATTTGTTTGATGATCTGAAACATTTAGGTGTGACAAACATGCAAAAAAATAAGAAATCAGGAAGGGGGCAAACACTTTTTCACACCACTGTATATATA
>OOFG01059653.1:1122-15851 GCA_900323295.1 Molva molva
TGTGTGAACTTAGGTATCCAATGCTATATCTGTATCAGAAAGATCACCAATACATTATGTTTCACCTAAAATCATTGAATTATTGAATTACTATTGAATTATTGATACAATAATCAAAGGCTACAACGAACTATCTTATCATTTGAAGTATAATTCGGCATTTATGTTGATTGTAAAATTAACATTGAAAACTTGATTGATGTACAACGGAAGTGTCCAGTTATTAAAAAATGGTGCACACCCATGGAACGTGATGTATTGACCAATCAGAAGTATTCTACAATGCTGTGGTGTATATATATAAAAAAAATGATGATTTTGTTATACTCCTATATATGTTTATATATTTAAAGGTACACTGAGCATACATCAAGTCATAAATACAATACAATGTAGAGTGCTGAGTGGCTTCTGTAATAGGGTAGCTTCTTTTCGTTGTTAATAAATCATCACAGCAAAAGGGCAGAGAAAACACCTGATCAAACAAAGATGAAGAGCAGTTAGGGATAGAACATCTGCATGATGCTCACGACATGATGAGCAGTTAGGGATAGAATATCTGCATGATGCTCACGACATGATGAGCAGTTAGGGATAGAACATCTGCATCACGCTCACGACATGAAGAGCAGTTAGGGATAGAACATCTGCATCACGCTCACGACATGAAGAGCAGTTAGGGATAGAACATCTGCATCACGCTCACGACATGAAGAGCAGTTAGGGATAGAACATCTGCATCACGCTCACGACATGAAGAGCAGTTAGGGATAGAACATCTGCATCACGCTCACGACATGAAGAGCAGTTAGGGATAGAACATCTGCATCACGCTCACGACATGAAGAGCAGTTAGGGATAGAACATCTGCATGATGCTCACGACATGAAGAGCAGTTAGGGATAGAACATCTGCATGATGCTCACGACATGAAGGTGTTCTGTTCAGTTGATGATCATGATCAGCCCACTGAACACCTTGTTGGAAAGTGGTGTGTGTGAAGAAGTGGATATGGGTTCACTGGAGGTTAAAGTGATGAGGAGTATTGGGCCGAATCCACTTGGCTGCAAATGGATCTTGTAGACAAATGACAAGGTCATTACATTAATCTACCCACCTGGAAATGTTGCACACAGTCCAGATCAGCCCAAGAGTGTTTTAAGCAGTGTATGAAAGGAAAGTTTCATAGATATTTGTATTTTTATTGGGTCATTTCGTGTTGGACCCCACAAGCCCCCCTGAAGAGATTTTCAAGAAAACAGGAAGTGGGCGTGAGCCCTTGACAAACCTTTCAGAATACATTTTTGGTGGTGATACACAAAGTACATAACTCCTACGGGACGTCCTGCTCCTTCTGGTGATACACAAAGTACATAACTCCTACGGGACGTCCTGCTCCTTCTGGTGATACACAAAGTACATAACTCCTACGGGACGTCCTGCTCCTTCTGGTGATACACAAAGTACATAACTCCTACGGGACGTCCTGCTCCTTCCCCTTCTGGGCAGGTGCATGACAAGTTATCCAATTCTTACTTATAAACCTATCCACCAAATTTGGTGTAAATCTATGCTCAACCTTTTGAGATATCCAGAACACAGAACTACAAAGTCCAGAAGACATACAAACAGACGGGGCGAAATCATACAATCAACGACAAAATTTAATAAATGTAAAACCACTGGACTCCACTGTCTAAATGAACCATGGGTAATATTCTAGGGTCGAGTTGAAATGCACCATGGGAATAGTAGGTAGTGTACATTATGCACAATAAGGTACACAGACTTGTACCCATTACTTTCACTTTAACCCTTTTCCTAGTTTTCAAAATGTTAACCTGATTTAATTAGACTGGAACTATGCCTTTGTCAAATATCAGACCAGCTGAATAAGTAGAACCATAGAATCCAGAGGTTCTTGGAACCCCTGCTCATTGTACATTTCATTGGCAAAGCGCTTCCGGAAACTGCCCAGGTCTATAGGATTCAAGAACATTTAGAAAGTATGATATAAAGTTTGACTATTCCCTTCGAAGATGTCTGTGCTTTATATATATACATGTTTTTGCATACTCATATATTTTCTCTTCTCTTATGTCTCACAGATATGCTTTTTGATGACGATTAATGTGATTGGCCAGAGGATGAATTTTGTGGTGATAATCCATGGCTGCTGGTTGGTTATCATCATAGTGAGACGGAGGCGGGCAGCGATGGCTAGGATCTGGCCTAAATACTGCCTGTTCCTGTCCATCTTCATGATCTATCAGTATGTACTGTGTGTGGGCATGCCACCTGCCCTCTGTATAGGTAAGTCATGGAATAGACCCTTTTCACAGATGCGTCATCGTAGGACGAACACAGGTGGCGCTCATAAAACTAATTATGGGTCTGCTCTTTAATGTACCAGGGCACGGGTAGCAGACTACACTAGTCAAGGCATCGCTGGGCCTATGCAAGAATGTTTGTAAAAAAACAATTAGATTGCGGAGCTTGAAGTCCTCCTTTCAGAAAATCAATAAAACAAAAGCCGTAATATTTAGCAGCGTCAGTAGTGGCATCAGAGCACCTGCTGAGATAAAGGAGTCGGGATAAGAACAAATGCTGTCAATGCCTGTTGCAGGCTACACAGTATCCGAAAGAAAATAATTGTTTGATTTGATTTGATTTGAAATAGATTCCAAAAAACAGCTTGCCTGGCAAAGCGACCCATGTGTCTATGTAGTTTGAGTGATATTACTACTGCAAACTTAAAATACTGATCATGTCATGTTTAATAATATTAAAAGTTGTTCTGAAGCGTATAGGCTATAAAAGCAGCACAGTTTGGCTAGCGCACATAGCGCTGCCCCCCAAAGACTGGTAGTCCGTTTTCGTTTATGTTCAACAGGTCAGGGAGGATGAAGTGTTAAGAGAATATATAGAGAATTTGAAGCTTGCAGTTGTCGCTAAGTTAAACATTAGGCCTGTCGTGTGATACCCACTCAGCGATTACGAATCCTTGCAATGAGTTATTCTAGAGCCTCCGCAACAAAAATATATTAACAGGCTTATTCTTATTATTACAATTTTATTATGATTATTGTTGTATATAGCTTAATACCATTAAAGCACTAGTACAAGTGATTTAAGCAGAAATGTGTGCATACGAGTTGTTCTTGCATGGCCAATGACGATGTGCTGATCAAAGTAGCACACTCATAATTAGCGTTAGGAGCGACAACTATGTGACCTATGATGAATCCTCTGTGAAAAGGGTCTATTAAATGGATTTTAAATACATATATAATCACTATTAATATCATGATGACGGCTGGTTTGAGGCAGTCTCCACAAATAACCCTGTTGACTTCTGTCTCGTCTGTTTGAATCCCTGTTTAGACTACCCTTGGCGGTGGAACACGCCAGTGTTGATCAACTCAGCTCTGATTAAGTGGATCTATCTGCCCGATTTTTACACTGAGCCCAACTCACTAAATCTCATAGGTACTCCATGTGTGGAACTCATACCGGGCCCTAAAGAATATACTCAATAAGGAGCTGTTCCAATTGGTTGTTTAAAATTATACATTTCTTGAAAACACAGCAAATGCTTATATTGAACAAGCAACATGTTTCCTTATAATGCCGTTTTTTGGACTTAAGTGATGGTTTACTTTATGTGATGAGGTCATATAAAGCATGTTTGTGGTTGATGATTCAACAGTGGTAGTACCCCATGGTTTTGTTCCCTGTTGGCCTTGATGCATGTGTTTGTGTACAGCGGATTTCGTCCTGCTGATGTGTGCCTCCCAGCAGTGGAAGGTGTTTGAGAATGAGCGGACAGAGGATTGGATGGTTCTCGCGGGGGAAAACACAGACTGTCCTGATCCCATGGAGAACCAACTATTTAACCCTACACCCAACTTCATCAACTGCAGGCAAAAAGCATCATTTATTGAACCAATAACCTCATAATCTGTCCAGCTATCAAACATTCATATTTATACTACTGCTTGGTGCACCAAGCTGCCAAGTCCTTCACTTGTCTGCCACTCTGGAATGGAAGGCAGGATTAACCATGTCCCAACACATTTATATCATTCTGTACACTGCAAATGCCTACAGCGTGTCTAAGATCCGTACCAGATTCTGTTGTTTTCCTATATTTTCCATAATAATGAATCCTGTCTCTTTCTCTTGTCCTCCCTCTGCTCACCCAGGTGTTACCTTGACATGGCTAAAGTGTTGGTGTTTCGATACCTCTACTGGTTCGTGCTGTCAGTGGTCTTTGTAACTGGAGCAACACGAATCTCTGTGTTTGGACTGGGTTATTTGCTGGCCTGTTTTGTTTTCTTTTTGTTTGGGACACAGCTATTGGTCAAACCAGCAAGGGCCCGCCTTGCTGTATGGGACTGTCTCATCATCTATAATGTAGCAGTTATCATTGCAAAAAATTTGTTATCGGTAAGTGAAGCACATGAAAACACCTACTCACACACACAGGACCTCTATACACATCCTGATATCATGAAGTCCTTCTGAGTCTGGATGATTATCAAAGAGTGACAACCAATATTATTTTATAGGTATGGACCTTTAAAAGCAATTACATTCTCATACTTTGATCATTCATTTAATTAAAAACTTCCCTGGATTTGGATGTAAACTGGGAGGGAATATTTGAGTATTAATTTGCATTCAACCAATCACTAACCTAGTATTTATAAAGAACACTCAAACAACCCAAATACAAAAAGAATAACCCAAATGAACCTATTCAGAAGTGAATAATACCGTGACTGCAGACATTCCCCAGTTTGAACTTAAATCATGGATTAAATTAAACTACATTTGTCTCCTCCTCCTAAGAATAGTTCATAAGTACTTTTTAATATATTATAATATTATCAAATAATCCTACTGACATGTTGTCGTTTTGTTGATTTGTGTTTTGAATCCAGATCCTGGCATGTGTATTTGTAGTTGAGATGCAGAAAGGCTTTTGTTGGGTGATACAGCTCTTCAGTCTAGTTTGCACAGTAAAGGGTTATTATGATCGTAAGTACTGGTTTCCTTAAGCTCTTCTATACTAATTGAATGATCAGTTGTCTCATACACTGACACAGAGACTTCTTGCAAGATGCTACAATTCTGTGGAAATCCTGTATTTCTTGCATTTTTATCTGAATGTCACTTCATGTGCTACTTTTTCACATGCGTATTATCTTATTCCTTCCATCAGCCAAGTCTGTGGGCGACAAGACTTGCACCCTCCCAGTGGAAGAGGCTGGGATCATTTGGGATAGCATTTGTTTTCTTTTCCTGTTGCTCCAGAGACGGGTCTTCCTCAGCTTCTACTTCCTGCACGTGACAGCAGAGATACAGGCCTCTGCAAAACAGGCTTCAAGGTGAGACTAAGTGGAAAGCACCTGTCACGGGCTGATTACACACCTTGTTTTATGTGCAGAATTTTAAGGAAGGTGTCCTATCTTCGACTCTAAATTGATTCCCTTAAAATAACAAATATGTCCAAAATATTACAAAGTCTGTTGAGATATTTTTTACCAAACCAAAGCTGGGAATTGGAAAACCTTCTACTTTCTTCAAGAAAGATTCACATTGTCCAAATAGTCTGGGTTTGGGGTTGAGGGTCAGTGGATGGACATTTAGCTTGAATGTGAATCCAACAGACCATTTTCTACTAGCACCGGATCGCCTTTCAACGACGTCATCTCATCATTTCACATGAGCTGATGTTGAAATGGTCCAGATAAGTAGAAAGTCCAAGCATAGACCAGGTGACCTGTAAGTTCAGGTCCACGCAGATGTTTGGTCTTACGCTGTTGACACACACTTTTCACAAGTGCAAAGGGCCACAATAATAATTGGCCAATTGACAGTTAAAAAAGTATATAAGTATATCTCAGCATAACTTTACCAACATTTTGTGCAGAGTCTGATACGACTCTCTGTCCGGGTAGACCTAGTAGATGGGTCCGAGCCCACATAATGAAAAGCTACACAGTTGCCCCCTCAGGTCTGGGTGAGGCCCCAGACAGCAGTCATCCAAAGAGGCGTCAGCGTAGGACACCAGTGTCGCTCATAATAGTAATTATTGATCCACTACTTTTATGAAACGGGGCACATGGTCCATTGTCAACGTGTGATATCCTTACGGTATTTGGTGTTAAGTGATATGAGTGACATTTGTTTGTCCTACGATGACACCTTATATGAAAAGGTTTTTCTTACTCTATAATGAAATGACTGGATATTGTACAAGGCTGCTCATTCATTTCAATGGAACAATGGAAAGGCTGTGTTTGGCGAAGTCTGCAGAAGATTTTATGTTTGCACATGCCAATGAGCATTGTTGGTTCATTGGTGAACATTGTTTATTATTGGTGATTTCACTGGGGGGATGTGTTGGCACATACACTTATGTCAGCTTTGTATTTAGATCCATTGATCCTACCACTCCCAACAAGGACAAAGCCTTGGGATGCTTCTACGGTGTTTAAGATGAAGTTAAACAGCATAGTATTCAATTCTTTGTAGCATAACAGATTTAAGGCATTACAATTTTATATTTGTTAAATAATATGTTAGTGATGTGTAAGTATAGTATGGCTTGTATCTAAAGAAACTAAATGCACATTGCTTTGCTCACAGGGGCTTTGAGCTGTTCAGAGCCAGTCTTCTGAAGGACATGACCTTCCACCAGCAGGCTGAGGAGAAGTCCCTCTCACAGCTAAAGAGATCGTACGTATATCTTTTGGAGCTTTAGTGCCATTTTTGAGAAGGTATCAGCAAACAATCGCTAACATATATTATTACTAATTGATATTGTGAGATTATGTTGTCATTAAGCTACGTACCAGCGAAGGGGAGGTCACCATTAACATATTTAACAAACATTGATGCTTCTCTCATATCCACACATGAATTGAAGAATTGTTATATATTGATGGATATTTTGAAATGATTGAGTAGATACAGCTATTAACTAAAATTGGATAATAATGTATGACGATGTAGCATGATCATGGGAATATTAGCTGCTGTTCTTTTTATAATAAATCCCTTATCCTCCCTTTATCTATATTCCTCTCTTCAAAGGATGCAGAGGATTCGCTCCAGACAGAAGAAGTATAGAGAGGGAAGGAGGTCATCTGGAGGTTCTTTGGAAGACGAAGCTGATGGTAACGCCAAGATTTAACTGTTTATGGAAAAAGATTTGGTTAATTCATTTGTGAAGGAATCTCAATGGTTTTTAAATTGTTTGTGGAATTTATTAAGGAATAGGAAAACACAGCCATATTCTCAAATGTAGTCCTTTACATCTGCTAAACAGCAGCTGCTTCATCAGACTGATCTGAAGCTCCATAAAGAAGTTCAAGCCGCCATCTTGGTACTTCTTGACCAAAAATTGTAGAATAATCAAGCGACCAGTTTTTATTTATTCGATTATAAAGATGAACTAGCACCAAGATGGCATGTGTGTGACATTATGTGGAACCCTTCTAAACACAGGGCATCTATCATGTGGACACAATTGAATGTTTAATGCTACAAGAAATCCAACATGTATAACTATCTAATACTAATGTTATTCAAATATAAAAGTGTTTAGATATAATTTTTCACAGAGAAAGATAACTATGATTTGTTCTTCCACACTCCAAGACACTTCGCACCACCCAGACCCCAAGAGGAAGACCCAGAAGAGATGGCACCAGCCATGGATGCACCACGCTGCCGGTCTTATAGCTTATATCTTTCATGAGAGTTGTGTAAGCCTCCATGGTATTACGTGTGTTGCTTATACATACATATGTGCTACACAAGCTAACACATGTTGCTGTTGTATTCCTGCAGTGCTCCACTCCGGAGAATACTACCTGTTTGAATCAGACAGTGAGGATGAAGAAGACATGCAGTTTGAGGAGCCAATCCCTCAGAAGCAGACTGCATGTCAGGTTGGCACGTGTATATTTATACCACAGCTTTTGAATACTTGCTTCTGATTGATCAATAACATTCCAATGGTGTGCATTATTTTCAATAATGGGACACCTATGCCTTTAACAGTTCCAAATCAATGCGCTGCAAATGCAACTTTGACAACAATGTTCAAATATAACTATTGACCAGATGTTTCCATGATAACGTAAAAACAATACACTGAAAACGCCACGGAAGAATAGAAATATGTCAGCTGATTATGCTGATAAAAAAATATCCTATTATTATAGATGAAAGTAACTAATATCTAATATTAACTGTGGTATAAGCTACGAGTTGCTATAAGTAATTGGGAAAAAATGTACATAGGTCGTAAGTCATAATTTTTCAATAAAAAATGTGGTTTATTAGTAGAGAGCGTTTAGAGTTTAGAGTCTTTTTTTATATTGGCACAAAATGATTGTTGAACTTTGTGGCCATCAGCTTGCTTACCAGGCATGGGTGACCAGTGTGAAGGGTGCTCTCCAAGACCGCCAGAGACGACAGAGAGAGCTGAGGAGGTTGGAGAGAGGAGAGAAGAGCAAGACAGGCTGCAAGGAGAAGGACAACAGATGTAACCAAGAGGCTTGTCTAGAGTCTGGTACAAGACATCTGCAAATACACACAACATCACATAGTGTCTATGTCAAATTGCTTTTATTTATTACATTCATTTTCTTGAATTGTAAATTGTAAATCCAAATCATAAACTGCATGTCATTGTATCACTAAAGGTGATCAAAAATGTTTTATTTGTATTTTCACAATGTGATGTCTCATCCCTTTCACTGATCATTATAACAAGAAACCACGCACGCACACACACGCACGCACGCACACACGCATGCACGCACACACACACACACACACACACACACACACACTACTACAGAACAGTTGTGCTCATGTGTGTTTGCCTGTGCATCTATGTGTGTTAAGGTGACAATAATGTTTTTGAGGATCTGATCCAGGATGGAGAGCAGTCGATTGAGCAGTCAGACTCTGGTAAGATAAACCTGATGTTTGTAGTTTTCTTAACAGCCAGTGAAAGGTATTGCATATGTGAGGCTTTGCATGTTTCCTCCACATGACTAATGCTTAATGTCGACGTTTAAAAAACCATCATGGCTGAATAGATTGGATGGCTTCTATGAAACAAAGCTTCCTTAAAGTTGCTGTAGATGAGATTCAAGAGTTGTAAAGAGACAGAGCAGAAGAAAGCAAGATTTTAAATCTAAACTAACAGAAATATGCCCTTCCTCTCTGCTCCCAACCTCCCTACGTTTCTCCGCTATTGTCTCGCAGGCAATATGGATTCCCTGAACCAATCAGGAGAGAGATGCCCTGATTGGTCAGAAATTAGCCGGGAGTGGTCTAAATTTATAATTGGCTGATACATAGATAGGCGCAGTCAACCAGAAACAAATATTCTCACAGCACATTTCACTCACTAATAGCTAACGGATGGCTATTCTATTTCTTCTACATTCTGTTTCTCTAATCTGTCAAGTGGGTAGTGACAATCTGTATGTTGCTTCATGTTTCTCTAATCTGTCAAGTGGGTAGTGACAATCTGTATGTTGCTTCATGTTTGGTGTGCAGGTCATGGAGCGGTGGTCCAAAGGATCCTGGATATATTGAGGTTCTTATGGGCCATAGTTTTGGCTATGGTTGATGGGCTGTCTGAGTGGCTAAATCTCTTGACTAAACAGTACAGAGATACTTCTACTGTTCTGTGCAAAGAACGCTACCTGCACATACACAAGATAGGACAGGTAATGTCCACAGACAATACCAAAAGGGTATTAAACATAAACTACTCTGCTAAATTCCGAGGCACCTAAATTTGCTTTCACGTGTCCTAACAGAACATGACGGCAGAGCCTTCAATGGACCAGCTCTCTGAAGACGGTGACAGTCCTACACTGGAGAGCAGCTTAGATGAGCCAGATGCAGACACATACAAGTGAGCATGTGTGTCCCAGGGTCTTCAAACGAAGACAGCACTTTATGTTGACTAACCTTGTTGTCAAACATGACATTGCATGAATTTTGTTTTCGTTATATTCTTATTATATGAATCTTAAAAAAATAGAAATAATAGTTATAACAATAACAACATCAACAACAACAATCAATAATACATTCAAATACGAAAAATACTTTGGGAACCCATATCACTGCTAGCCCTTATCATGTATATATGGGAAATAAATAACTATATAATTTGTCCTACCCTTGTCTTTCAGTTTTCTGGGCATTACAGGTTGGTCCACACCACAGCCAACAGTCTATGACGGTGGAACCAACCAGCCATCAGAACCCACATCTTGTAGCACCATGAGGCTGTCGGTAGAACCACACGCTGATCATAAACAACATAGACACTCCAGAACCGCCAGTGAACTGCTTGGCGACAGGTAGGAAACAGGGAGGATGGATTACTTGCTCAGTGGATGGACAAAGAAATCCTCCGTAGTCAAGTGCATGGATAGAAGCATACACAAATGAAAAGATTTGATGAAAGCAGATTTCTGACATGAAACCAACTGAAGTAATTCAAATCCTATCTCTGCAGGCAATTCTTCATAGAGGAGCTGGAACAAAGCAAGGACTTCTATGCCAACCAGAATCGCCTCCTAAAGCTTCTGTTCGCCATGTACAGCTTGTTGGCAGCTAACTCAGAACTCGTATGCTATTTAATAATAGTGCTGAATAATGTGGTCTCAGCCTCTGCAATATCACTTGTCCTACCCATCCTTGTGTTTCTATGGGCTATGTTAGCTGTCCCACGACCCACCAAGAAATTTTGGATGACGGCTATTATCTACACAGAGGTACGTGGAAAGTGGAAAGGCATAATCGGATGTTGTGGTCAATTGTATTGATAACTTTTACAGTCATAATTGCTGCTTTGGCTTGTACTAAAAAATAGTGCTTGTGTGAACAGGAGCTTTGTCATTTTCCAATATGCTAAATGTTGTTCTTTCAATAGGTGATGGTGGTGGTCAAGTACCTGTTTCAGTTTGGCTTCTTTCCATGGAACAGCGTTTATGAGATGACTTTAAATGAGGACAAGCCCTTCTTTACACCTCGTATCTTGGGCCTTGAGAAGACGGACAACTACATCCGATATGATCTGTTACAACTGCTAGCACTGTTCTTCCACAGATCATTGCTGATGGTGAGTAACTGTTATCATATTATCTCTATTTGGATTATTGGACACAGTGCTGAAACCCAGTTCAAACTTGTGTTTTCTTTAGGTAACCAAGCAACCACGGTGCCTGATCAGATCATTGTTTATTACATGTCAGTAGAAAAGCCCCACAAGGTTTTTTCATTGGTTGTTAGCAGGGACGAGTTTGCATTCTCATGTACAACCAGGTGCAGATACCTGAGTAACCATACACAATTTGGTGACCTTTGGCCAAAATAGCCATAACTGATCCAGAACTAGAGTTAATATAGTATTCACTTTTGTCGCGATTTATAGCACTGAAGGAAGCTAAACAATTGCGTTCAACGGTTCTCAACTAGACGTGCTTGGTTGCACCTGCTCATGGACCTTCTTGAGTCCATGAGCCCAGCCTCCCAAACCTTAAGAAGACCTGCAAAATGCTGCATTCAAATGCATGGATAACAATAACCTTGTGTCTTCCCTTGTTCCTCTTGTTTTCCAAAGCGCTACGGCCTGTGGGACCACGAGGGCCCACTAGAGGAAAGTACAACTGCCAATGAAAACTGCATGGACAAAGAAAGGCAAGGAAGGGAGAAGGCGGAAGCAGGAAGGGATTCAGATGAAGATGTTTGTCAGGGAGGAGTTGAGAACAAGGATACCAACGAATCCTACAAGAAGGACCAGCAAGGCCCAGCCCTGGTTCAGTCACAAAAGGCTTGTACTGTTTTCTTAAAAACATAAGTGACACAAGATGATGGCGATAGTGAGAGGCTCTTATACATGTGTTATGTAATAGCTACATACTGAGCTGGTAGTGTTTTATTTGATGGGAGTAAACTTTATTGAGTCCCAACCCATGTCCAATCAATCCAGGATGGCCCCGACTTCAATGAACACCGTGACTCTGCTGTTGTTATCGGACCCACCGAAGAGATACCTGCACCTGGACCACAAGATGGTTTGGAAACACCTACTGGTCTAGAGAAGACCAAGCTAGAGGGAGAAGGACACACAGAAAAGGGAGGACCTAGAAAGAGAAGCAAAATCCGCTTCCGTAAGGTCAAACGAAAGACGAGCAATGGTATTCATCTATAATATCTTGGGGGCTGCATTTGTTTTAGGAAACTATATATCACACATATATGCATATGCATATATGTGTGTGTGTGTTTGTGTGTCATGTGTGTTTACTTTCTAACTCTCATGTAGATTCGCTAACAGAAGCTTCACAGCCAATCAAGGAGCCAGTTAAGAAGAAGGGGGAAAGCAGACGTGCCGAGAGACTGTTAGCTGCAGGACAAAAGATGAAGCACATGTTCATCTCTCGGTGAGTTGACCCAACACTGATTGTAAATACCTGCTGTTGGAAGTTCCCTTCATGCATATACTACGTGAGGTTTGTACACTATGACTTTTTGTATAAGGCTAATGCAACAGGAAATATAATATGTTGTTATCTTTTGCTTTTCTTCTCATTGCCCTGTAGCGTTCAAGATGTTTACAGACCAGCCCGCTGTTTCTTTGTCAATATCCTCCATGCGGAATATCGTGCAGCTACAGATGTCTATGCTCTTATGTTCCTGACAGATGTGGTTGACTTTATTATCATTGTGTTTGGATTCTGGGCGTTTGGCGTGAGTATTAAACCAAAGTAGTAAACCTTTTCATCCTTATTCTACTTTTTTTCTCCCAAATTCACTATAAACAGTGCATTGCAACAGGCTTATTATGGCATTCTGCCGTTGCTCTAGCCAGAGCCCTCTGTTGGCAGCTGTCTCGCAGTCTGTGGTCTGAAATGAGTGGTCCAACACAGTGGTTGGTTTCTCTGTGTGTTTCTGGTCTGTTGTATCGGACTGTTATAAGGTTGCTGCATACACTGCCTTAAGGAGGAGGTGTTGGGTGGTACAGAGAGGGGAGGAGGTGTTGGGTGGTACAGAGAGGGGAGGAGGTGTTGGGTGGTACAGAGAGGGGAGGAGGTGTTGGGTGGTACAGAGAGGGGAGGAGGTGTTGGGTGGTACAGAGAGGGGAGGAGGTGTTGGGTGGTACAGACAGAGAGGGAGGAGAGAGGGAGGAAGACGAGGGAGGAAGACGAGGGAGGAAGACGAGGGAGGAAGACGAGGGATGACTTGGCAGGCGTGTGTTCATCCATGTGTTGAGGGACTTAGGTATTAGGTGTTAGGTATTAGGTATTAGGTGTTAGGTGTTAGGTGTTAGGTGTTAGGTGTTAGGTGTTAGGTGTTAGGTGTTAGGTGTTAGGTGTTAGGTGTTAGGTATTAGGTGTTAGGTGTTAGGTGTTAGGTGTTAGGTGTTAGGTGTTAGGTGTTAGGTGTTAGGTGTTAGGTGTTAGGTATTAGGTGTTAGGTGTTAGGTATTAGGTATTAGGTGTTAGGTATTAGGTATTAGGTGTTAGGTGTTAGGTATTAGGTGTTAGGTGTTAGGTGTTTAAGAAGATGTTGGGAAGAGAAACAACATTACAAATATTGTTTTTGGTGTAAAGCAATGTTAATGCCATTTCAAATAAAAAGAAGGCAGGTGGAGAGGACATGAGGTAAACCATGTGAAGACCTGAGTCACGTGC
Organism: Molva molva; assembly: GCA_900323295.1. Classification (NCBI taxonomy): domain Eukaryota; kingdom Metazoa; phylum Chordata; class Actinopteri; order Gadiformes; family Lotidae; genus Molva; species Molva molva. The sequence goes on from OOFG01059653.1 coordinate 14,871, forward strand.
CAAGCTATAGACCAACTGCACTCATTTCAAATGTACGTCAGTGGGTGGAAAACATGGTTGTAGGAAGTATGAGAGTACCATCTTCTGGAGATATGGTGTTGTTTATAAAGGAGTATAAAAGAAACGTAGACAACACGATTATAACACAATGCTATGATTGAATGCAGTTCTTGCTGTTTCCTCAGAAACACAGCGCTGCGGCAGACATCGCCTCCTCTCTGTCGGATGACCAGGTTCCTGAGGCCTTCCTCGTGATGCTGCTCATTCAGTTCAGCACCATGATCATCGACAGAGCACTGTATCTCCGTAAGACTGTATTGGGAAAGCTAATATTTCAGGTGAGAGTGCAGTGTTTCAGGTAAACCATACGATATATTTTGTAGATAAACCTAGATATTTGGCTAAGCAAAGATAATTATTGGTTATTGTTGGTTAAAACAAAGAGTAACATTAAAATTTGTTTCTCTTTTAAAAAAAGGTGATTGTTTCAGGTGACTTCCTTACAAATTACACTTTATAGTTTTATGTACATTATATGTTTTTAAGTCTTACCTACAGCACCTCTAAGAAACCGGAAGACATTAGGCATGTTTTCATCTGTTTCTCTTGTTTTCCTTTTGTTTTCCTCCTGATAGGTTATCTTGGTGTTTGGTATTCACCTGTGGATGTTCTTTATTCTCCCTGCAGTCACTGAGAGGTGAGTACAACACAATCAAGTAGCTCATAAAAATCTAAGTAAAATTATTATTGTAAAAAACATAACAATAAATTGTGCCGTGCACCATTTGTTTTCTATCTCGAACCAGTAAAGCGCTTTAAATGTTATTACAGTGTACTAATTACAAAAATAATACTAATGCTACAAGCACATAGATTATGACATGTTACAAGTATTTCATAAACATAACATGAATTTCAACATGAATTTGTTTTTGGTAACAAGAAAACGATCTTGAATGAAAACCTACATATCTTTGCTCC
>OOFG01059653.1:15891-26190 GCA_900323295.1 Molva molva
CCAATCTCTCTCTCTCTCTCTCTCTCTCTCTCTCTCTCTCTCTCTCTATTAGGATGTTTAATCAGAATTTTGTGGCCCAACTCTGGTACTTTGTCAAGTGTATCTACTTCGGCCTGTCTGCCTATCAGATCCGCTGTGGATACCCCACCCGAATTCTTGGCAATTTCCTTACCAAGGGATACAACCACCTCAACCTTTTTCTGTTCCAAGGGTAAGGATAGATGCATGTATGAATAGGAAAGAGTTCTGCCAGTTGTTGCTGTGTCCCCTAATTGGTTGTTGACCAATCACATGTAATAAAACTGATGAGAACTTGTGGAAATGGGGGAAAAAAAATAGTAAATAGTATTAGTTGATGAATAAACACTGATCAAACAATGAACATTAGCGACCATAGTTTCTTAGGTATTCCATAAACGGACTTAAAGGTAGCCGATTCAAGAAACATAAAGTATATCTAAAAATATGTTTCCATGCTCTTTTCCATGATTGTCTAAAGGTTTCGTCTGGTTCCTTTCCTTGTCGAGCTGCGTGCTGTAATGGATTGGGTGTGGACTGACACAACATTGTCTTTGTCAAATTGGATGTGTGTTGAAGATATCTACGCAAATATCTTCATAATTAAGTGCAGCCGTGAGACTGAAAAGGTAAGGATCTGTCTGTCTGTCTACCCTCCTGTCCTGGCCCAGGTCTAGCTTTACATTGAAGCCTCTGACAAGGTCGGTTATACATCTTATGCCGGGGACAGATTACAAGATAATAAAATCGTGTACGATTCTAAAATTGTGAGAGACCACACACAAAACGACATGTAATCATACATCCTACATGTTTGTTCATGTAGTCTTTGGAGTGTAAAGATGTGGAATGCTTTGGCCTCATCGGCACATCACACACTACCCGATACCATTCATCACCAACCCTGATCCAGACTCTAAAAACTGAAACTCTCACAATCAAACGTGATGCGAGCCTAAACCATGGATGTAAACATTGCTGGAGGCATGTGTCCGTCAAGCTTGATGGACGATCTGTAGTCTGCCGAAGATTCTCTGTCCAAGCTCGGGGCGTCCTCCGGTTTGGAAGGGCCAGGACACAAGGGCCATTTGTCTGGTGGACCGCAAGCAAACGATGGCCCTTGAATCCACTGCAGGTTGTCCTCATTTCCATTCTGGGTCTCTACTTTGTAGAGCTGGGCTTAGGTACTCAGGATTGGCGTTAACATGGAGCACTTTGAGGTGCACCTCCTGACATTAGGTGTAGCCTTCTTCAGGGTGCAGGCATCTGGCCTGGGACTGTTAAAGGAAAACGTTGGGATTTTTCAACCTGGAGCCTATTTTCTGATCATTTTGGGTCTTAGGGGCTAATGCAGACAGAAAGGTTTGTGATTGGTCCAGTTTTGAGCGAGAACTCTGTAACAGTAATCCGCAAAACGCGCTGCAATGTAATCCTTTGGGGCAGTAGTGCCCGTCAATGTACGCCCTCTAAAGGTGCTCAGATTATATTCTATCATTAAAGAGACGAGCCCTACAGAGAAATACAACTTGTTTCTTTACCTTTGGCTTGATCCAGTCTGTTTGTTATTTTGTCCAACCAAGTCTCGCTCAAGGAGAGTTGAGGTGTTGCAGGAAGAGAACGGTGGGAACATGAGTGAGAGCTGGAGAGCAGAGAGTTTGTTGTGTTGGTTTACGGAAAGCTTAGTTCAGTGTTTTTGAAAAGATTTGGGTGAAGGAGAGTTGAGCTTGTCATGAAAACAGGGAAATATCCTGCAACGATGCAAAAAGATTTCAGAGAGAGACTACTCCTTGAGAGATACTTGGTTGGACACAATAACAGACTGCGATCAAGCAAAAGGTAAACAAACAAGTTTTATTTCCCTGTAGGGATCCTTTCCATAATGACATAATATAATCTGAGCCTGTCAATGGCAAAAACAAGCACTTTTAGAGGACATACATTGACGGATGCTATTGCCCCAAAGGACTACATTGCAGCCCATTTCGTGGATTACGGCTGCAGCGTTCTCGCTCAATACTGAACCAATCTCAAAAATCGTTCCCCACAATAGTCCCTTAGACCCAAAATGATCGGAAAATAGGCTCCAGGTTGAAAAATCCAGAAGGTCCTTTATGCCCTCACTTAAGGCAACGTTGGCCATCGGTTATCCACTTCTCAATCTCTTTTAATGAGCCCCGGAAGATGTCTGGACACTGCGATAGGTAGCGCTCGGCATTCCCACAGAAAAGACACAACGTCTTGATCTCCTGCTGCTTGGCCTCCGACCAAAACGTCTCTGGCGCTTCCCCCTCTGACCGGGGGCCCATTAGCCCTTTGATCTGTTGGCGTTAACCTTGAGCCAATTGGCAAGGTCTCACAGGTTGTAAGGGTTCAGGCTGCTGGTGTTGAGGTGACCTAGGACCTGTAGATGCTCCACAAAGCCGTCCCTGGAATGTGTAGGGAGCTTACTCAAGGGCCAATCCACATCATTTCAGAATTTCCATCCCGTTGAGCCCTTCCAGCAAAGTCGCTAAGGGTCAAGCTCTTGCGGCAATCTTGCTCTGTGCGAGTTGATGGGGCTGTGCATATTGCCACTGTAGGCCTGCATGGCGGCAGTGTAGGGCTGCAAATAGTGTCTACATGGCTATTAAACGGGCTTCCTCTAGAACATGGTGCTGCATGAGTACACAGTATAATGTTCAGTATGGTGCCATCTTCAGTCAACTCCCTCTATCTATCTTTGCATGTTAGGTTGTTTAGGTACTGGAATTAGCTGCAATGGTGGCTGGAGAGTGTATGGAGTCAATACAGGCTTCTGCAACACAGGATACACTGACTGGCAGGCTGGACAGGCTGGGATGGTACAGGCTGATAAGGTGCTTGACCAAGTGTTGACAGCTGGTAGGCTGGGTGAGCCTGTCGAGCAGGCTGTAGTTGGTAAGGTGATTGTGTACTCAGCTGATGAGACGTTGATAAGATGGCTGCTGAAACGTTGACTGCGCTGCGATGCCAGGAGAAGGCGGATACACTTCTTTAGGGGCACAGCAGGTGAATATGGAGTAACTGCGGCTGGCCAGCTGGTTGATAGATGACCTGCTGATGCATGTAAACCGGGTGTTTACATGCTGGGTGTTTGCTCACTGGCTGGAGACCAGCTTCAGTGAGGAACGGGTGGGGGTGCAGCGGTGCTGCAGTCTGGGCGTGAAATGATAGCTGTGGAGGCTCAGGTGAAGCATAGTGATGATATGCTGGATGTGGAGGCTCAGGTGAAGCATAGTGACGATATGCTGGATGTGGAGGCTCAGGTGAAGCATAGTGACGATATGCTGGATGTGGAGGCTCAGGTGAAGCATAGTGACGATATGCTGGATGTGGAGGCTCAGGTGAAGCATAGTGACGATATGCTGGATGTGGAGGCTCAGGTGAAGCATAGTGACGATATGCTGGATGTGGAGGCTCAGGTGAAGCATAATGATGATATGCTGGCTGTGGAGGCTCAGGTGAAGCATAGTGACGATATGGGGGGGGGATAGTTTGATACACATAGAAATGTGTCAATAATACTTATTTTAAGGGGCCCCCCTAAACTTTCCAAATTAATGTTTTCAGGGGAGCTCAAGTCTCATTGGCTCTCTGGCTCCCCCGTAATCCATACCCTGGATAAAGGCATGTCGAACGATGAAGGAAAGAATGACAAATTACTAAATGGTATCTGCAAGACAGAATAACTAAAAAGTTCAAATAGTTATTATCCAAATGCAACAACCAACATGTTAGGTTTTAAAGTACTAACAATATTGCATGATGCCAATAAACACAAATGGGTAATTGAGTAGCTTGAAGGAAAACTTCAGAGCATTTTTTCCAACTGGACCCTATTTTTCCGATCCCTTTGGGTCTAAGGGACTGCAGACAAAATAAATTGAAATTGGTCCAGTATTGAGCGAAGAAGCTGCGGCCGTAATCTGTGAAAACGGGCTGCAATGTAATCCCTTGAGGCAGTAGTGCCCATCAATGTACTCCCTCTAAAGGTGCTTGTTTTTGCCACTGAGAGGCTCCGATTATATTCTATAACAACCAGGATCAAGCCAAAGGTAAAGAAGGCGCTTCTGCCCCAAAGGATTACATTGCAGCCTGTTTTTTCGCGGATTACCACTGCAGTTTTCTCGCACAATACTGGATCAATTTCAAGAATTGTTGTCAGCATTAGTCCCTTGGAGCCAATATGATCGGAAAATAGGTCCAGGTTGAAAAATCCCTAAGTTTTCCTTTAACTAGCACTGCCCTTAGAGAAAATACCTTATACACACATGTTTACACACTTGGCAACATAATACAGCCAACAAGGTGCAACAACGAGGTGCAGGCATACAGAAAACACACGAAAGACACAAATATAGTAAAATATATGGAAAGTAAATACAGACTACATACACTGTCCCTCAATCTCGAGAAAGGGAATTTTTCTATTGCACTTTGTTTGTGTTTGTTTGTTTGTTGACAAGCATGTTGTTTGTATGTTTGAACATGTTTTTTCTTTTTTGTCAGAAATACCCCCAGCCTAAAGGGCAGAAGAAGAAGAAGATAGTGAAATACGGAATGGGCGGATTGATCATTTTCTTCCTGATATGCATTATTTGGTTCCCACTTCTCTTCATCTCATTGGTCAGATCTGTGGTGGGTGTGGTCAACCATCCCATTGATGTCACTGTGACAGTGAAGCTAGGCGGTTATGAGGTAATAATTTAATATATGATAGTTCTTCTCTGAACCCCATATCTATAATGCATTCTAGACTGTGTTGATATTGCAGGCTGAAGTGGCCAACATCTGATTCTTTTTTTTTGTGGCTAAACATGACACATATCTGAAGCGGTGTTAACTTGTGCAACAAACCAGACAACAACTGTAATATAATTTATACTATTACAATACCAACGGACATAGGTTAAAGTACCCACCTACAGATGTCTTCTTCCATAACAGCAAAGTCCAACGACCACAGCTTCAAATAACTTTAAGAATCTTAATAAGCGTGGTTGAGATCTGTAAAGTAAAATCAAATAGTTAGGACGATGAAATCAGTATTATAGGTATAATAGGTATTATACATGCATACATCAATGAAGACAATGGTTGATTCATGGGATTTCTTTGCATTTAAAGTGTGTGATGTGAGTGAAGGTCTCCACACCCTGATAACAACAGTCCGTTTGCGTGTAGCTATATGCCTATATCTTTTTGAGTGTGGATTTGGTGTGTTACAGCCCCTGTTCACTATGAGTGCTCAGCAGCAGTCCATCCAGCCCTTTACTGAGGCAGACTATGACAAACTTACAACACTTTTCGGAGACAATGCTGTAAGTATCCATGCTGTTAATTGCTTGCTGCTATCCAGCTTACTATGCATGATAGTGTCCTTTGTGAGGTTCCCCTTCTTCTGGCAGTTAGATTTAACAAAGATATTATATATTTATAACTGAAATCTATGAATCTCGAATATACATTTTAATGTCATGTCATTTTATAGGTAGCCATGCAGTTCATAACTTTCTACAGTTATGAGGACATTGTCACTGCCAGGATCGAGGGAAGTTCAGGTTCAGTATGGAGGATCAGCCCCCCCAGCCGACAGGAGGTCATCAAGGAGCTTCTCGGCAGTCCTGTTGACTTAACGTTGCGATTAGCATGGAACTTTCAGAGGTAAACAACACAGTACATCAAATATATTAGTAGAGTAAGTATTGTACATTCTGACCAAACACAGGGTTGAGTGACATTAGGGACCAGAAGGCCTGTGCATTCAGCATGCTCATTTAACAAGTAAAAAATAAAAATGTAAACGTATAAAAAAAAAGTATACATTATTATTCCTCCCAAATTTGAAGTCACTTTAAAATACTTGTGTTCAATGAAGAGACTTAATACCTCATCTCTGTGTATCTCCATCCTACAGAGACTTGGGCAAAGGTGGGACTGTCGAACATTCATTTGACAAACACTCCATAAACCTTGAACCAGGAAACCCAGTCAGAGCAGACCTGGCTTCATTACTGGTTGGCAATCGCACTGAGCCTGTGTAGGTCATATTGCAGTAATGTGTATGTATGTGCATGCAAACATGCTTAGAAAGCAAAAACAGCTGGTTAAACACATTTCTTAGCTTACACAGTTAATCAACACTTAATTGGGCATATATTTTATAGCCTGGCATTGGCAGACAAATTGCAAACTGCAATTAGTCCAGAACCTCTCCATTCATTTTCGATTTCCTAGGGGCGTCGCCAGAGGGCGCAGACCAAAATGCCTCTGGACGCAATTGGATAGGCAACCAATCATAGCACCGAAACGGGTGACGCAGCACTGAGCGACAAAATAACATTTTTTCTTCTCATAAAAAGCTTTAAGTGCAGTCGTTTGTTCTTCTTTTAGTGAAAATATACTGTCCAGTTTGTTTAATACTGTCTCGATAGCGGAATCAACCGACCGTTGTACATCAGCAGCAGCCATCTTTGTTGCTGTTGAAAATGCCTCTACGGCGCTCCTGCACCGTCAGCGTATTTATCCCGCCTCATAATAGATAGTCGTGATTGGTCGGTCGATCTCGTACCGGGCAGAAATCTTTTAGTATGGGAGGGGAGCCAGACCTTATCTGCAGAGCAAATGAAACATGAGCTGGCGAGATTCGTCTGGTTCCCAGGCTACATATTTTAGGGTTGCATTTTTTTTCTGAATTCTGTATCTGATTACCTGTGAATTTAAATTTTTCCAGGCGAGTTCCTCATATGTTTCCCAACTACATCCGGGCCCCGAATGGTGCTGAAGCCAAGCCAGTTACCCAGCTTTATGAAGGTCAGAGTAAATCTTAAATTAATATGTCATGTTCCTATTTACATCACAGGAAGAAAATGCAGCAGAAGAATTTAACGTATTTATTAGCCCAAAATAGTCTCAACTTGTGAGTCGCTTTGGATGAAAGCGTTTGCTTTAAATGTGGTGTTTGAACGGGTCGATTGCTTGGCCTCCCGTATTGCTTTCTTGAGAGCCGCTGATCCAAACTCCTTCACACTGGACCCTGCGCTTCTTGGGTTCCGAGCACAATACCCGCCAAGTGGGAAGTCCATCGAATTAACGGTTGTTGAGAAAACGGAAGGACTTACAGACAAACAGAGACGACGCTAATTATAGTTCGAGTAATTTAACGGTGCTATATCCAGCATCCAAGTAGAGTCACAAAGTGAACTGCAGACCATGAGCCGTAGCGTGTGTGGGCCTGTGGCCGACGTGGTTCAGTCTGTCCAGAGCCCTGATGCCCCGCCCCCACTGCTGCACAGCTGGTTGTTGGTTTGGTTAATTCATATTTATTCATATTGAACATGTCCAAATAAGTCGACATTGCACTTCCTCGGGTCCCCAGCTGTGAACACGCCAAATGTGCAGTAGATCAGATAAACGGTTCTACAGATATGTGAAGGACATACATACCTACACACGTACACACACACATGCACAGATTACCCGCTTTATAGGTCGATTTTTTGCTATTCAGATAAGATAAGATGTTCTTTATATATCCCATATGGGGATTATTAAAACTTGAACACTCAGTGTTTTGTTTATGTCAGTTAATAAGTATGTCCATCTCATTGACTTTGGATCATGAATGATCCAAAGTCAATGAAAGTCAAAGTCAAAGTCAAAATCTGCTGTAGTGCTTTTTATAAATGTAATTATTGATATTCTTTTCAGGGAATGAGGATGGGTACCAGAATGTGACTCTGTCCCTAATGAGTGACAGGTCCTTAAACCGTAGTGGAAACCAGGAATGGTGGGACATTGCCATAGATGCCTGTAAACCTTCCTCAGGGAGCTGTCGGGTGTTGCCAATGATCATATTTAATGACAAAGTCAGTCCGCCAAGCTTGGGTTTCCTTGCTGGATATGGGTAAGGATCCAATATGCATGTATACAGGTCATAAAATAGACATGCTCAACCACAAAGGGGATGTGACATGTATTTAGAAATAGTACATTATTTCTCTACTCTTCTATTAAAACCACTACTTTCCTTGCAGAATCATGGGTCTGTATGTGTCGGTGGTCCTAGTGATTGGAAAGTTTGTCCGAGGGTTCTTCAGTGAGATCTCCCATTCCATTATGTTTGAGGAGCTACCCTGTGTGGACCGCATCCTGAAGTTGTGCACTGACATATTCCTGGTGAGTGTGTGCGCACATAAAAACATACAAGACACGTACTACAACACACACTGTCATGCATTGAACTGCTAAACACTGAGATAACTCGAAATCCCCATCAAAATGAAACCCAACCCTAAATCTGCAATGTTAATTTTCCGTTGTATTTACTTCCAGGTTCGTGAGACAGGAGAACTAGAGCTGGAGGAGGAGCTCTACTCAAAGCTCATCTTCCTTTACCGTTCCCCAGAGACCATGATCAAATGGACCAGAGACATGCAAATCAGAGGCCGAAGAAGAAACTGACCGTTTAATTTAAAGAAGTATTTATGAAATATTAGAATGAATAACAAAAAATGCAGTGCATTTACAACAGAATGTAAGCAGACAAGGACAGGACATATAAATTATATTCTAGATGCCCTCTTGCAACCATCAATTGGATTCTTGTGGATTCTTGATAGGTGTTTTTGATTTGTTTTTTATTTTTTGTATTCAGCAGATTCAAATGAATAAAGGGAAAATAAATAAATGCATGATAGACTAGCTGTGAACATTTCAAAATGAGAACGGTGATTTTATCGTTTAAATAATTGCTAATAATGTTAATATTTTTATGGTTGATAAATTCCCCCTGAAAGGAGGACTTTATGAAGTGAAAACAATGCAAATAAATGAAATACAACATTTGACAGACAGGGTGGTTATGTTTAAAACAAGGTAATTTAGATACTGTATATCACAGATCCACAATGTGGATAAGTCACTCATTTTGAACAATGGACTACTATCTAGATTCCGATTACAAGATATTCTTCTAATTGTTCTGGTTAGAAGAACTATCAGCAACGTGGAGAAATGTTTTGCAAATTTAGATACCTTGTATAGATATTGATACCATTATTGAGACAACGATTCCGATACTTTTATATCATTCAGTGGAAAGCCCACTATACATTGTTATGACTGGAACTGGTATTGCTTTTATTGCTTTTAAAATCTGAAAAGTTATAAACAGTCAAATAATAACCAGCAATACTTTTCCAAGTAAAAAGGATAATGGATCAAATAAATGATATGCTTTAAAATGAAATTAACAGCTCTGATGTATCAGTAGCCAGCTTGGACTATCAGATTCATCTTCTTATATTTTTTGTTGAGTAAAATTTGCATTTCGGTTGTGTATATGTGGAGAGGCCAGTCCAAACCTTCCACTTAATCTCAGACATCAGCTTGGGGAGGTGTCGTCTTTAACATCCAATATCATGGAGTGCTGAGGAGGCTCTGAGACTAAAACATGAAACAAAAACTAATCTAAAAGGATATCAATTAATGACGATAGGTTGAGGTTCTAATACCTAATATCAAATAGTTATTTTCTGCGGAGCTGCTTGTTTTTTATCTCAGTTTTGGCCATTGTGGATCGTTTCATGCAAACAATGATTGCTGTAATTCTTGTTTCCCACGTGTCACTGCCGATGCTGTCAACTTTTTTGTGCTGCCAGGTTGAGGATGTGAGCAAAGCATCCAAATTCGATGAGGGTCAGCCTCTGCAACCCGTCCATATTTCCGGCATTATCCACTGTTACCAAAAGCACCTTGTGTGTAATGACAAACTCGGCTTCTCTGCTCCACTAAGCACGGAAGCGTTGCATAGTGTCGACTTGCGTAGCCACGCTCCGTGATGGGCCGGTGTTACACCGTTACCCACCGTAAAGTGTGACCCCAGGGGTCGCTGTTGCACATTTTCCACCGTACTCCGGGCGCCATACTGTCGGCTCTACGCGGTCGTTGTGCTCTCGTTCCGCAGTGGGCAGCAGGCTTCAGACCGCCCAGCACCACACCAAACGCATCAGACCGCCCAGCACCACACCAAACCTATCAGACGGCCCAGCACCACACCAAACAGATCAGACCGCCCAGCACCACACCAAACAGATCAGACCGCCCAGCACCACACCAAACAGATCAGACCGCCCAGCACCACACCAAACAGATCAGACCGCCCAGCACCACACCAAACGTAGGCAGAAGGACCTCGGACTTTGGAACAGAGACACACCCGCATTCGCTGAGCAAACGCAAAGGAAAGGACTAAATAGACGA
>OOFG01059766.1:0-27297 GCA_900323295.1 Molva molva
TATTGTTCCTATTAAGTGTGATTTGCGAGTGTTTGTTGGCGGCAGTTTGTAACACCGCTTCTCTTGTTATTATTATGATTATTATGATTATGATTATTAGTATTATAATACCCATCAGTCCCTACTCTCGTTACATTCTCGTTTTATTTGGGACTCCTTTTCTCTACCTCCCCTGTCGTTTTGCAGTGTTTTCTTTTGTATCTGAATTAATATTTACTGTTTAGACTGTTGCTGAACTTTTCTGTGATATCAAAATGAGTAAAAAAAAAATCTAAAAAACTAAACAAAACACCAAGTGTCTTAAAATATTGTATTGCCATTGTTTTTAATGCCAAGTACTACTTGTAAATGTTTGTGTATCAAATGTGGCCTCAAATAAAACTAAACTATATTATTATTATTATGATTATTATAATTTGGGCATTTATTTTAAGTGCTGTAGACCACTGCTGTGAAAGTAGTAACTTCTGTCCCTTGATATGTAATAAATATTTATGAAATTTGAGCAGACTAGACTAGTATTGTTCAACCAGATGTGGAGTCACTGCATTGTTTTCAGACAAGTTGACAGGTTTTAGACCATCCAGATTCAAGTTTGCGTTTCGCAATGAATATCAGTATGGACCTTGGCTGTGCAGCAAATGATTTCCACATATGGGCACGTCCTTACGTCGTTCAAAAAGCTCCTGCCAACCAGAGTGATGCTCTTGCTCTCTTCGCTCTTGCCGATTCGGGTTGGAAGTAAATTTTGATTGCCTTAGTCTGCGCTACAATGATTTTTTAACTCTAGGGCTTGTACATCAGAATGCATCATGGGATGTTTTGTTAGCGATACTCTATTTTGAGAGGATTCAAGAGAGTTAGTACTGTAAAATAGTAAAATCAACGTAAATATACCGTTACCTAGGCTAATTGAAAACTTTGTTTTGCCTTGTCTCACATGAGAAACGATGTGGCAGTTTCAAACACAATGTCTCCCCATAATGGCAAATAATGTCATGATGAATTAAAGGGGTGATATTATGCCACCAGGTGTGAGTGTGATTAGCCAATACAAGCCGTTTGGAAATCTGCCTTTTCCTGTGTTTTAGTGACACAATTGGGAGTGTCCACCTAGATGTATGCTGGATAGATCAGTCTACCAGCCTACCCAGTGGACTGTATCAAATGGTGCTTATCTATCCATCATACATCTAGGTGGACACTCACAGTTGTGATGTCAATAAGGCACAGGGAAGAGCAGACTTTCAAACAGCTTGTCATGGCTAATCTCACTCACACCTGGTGGCATAATATCACCCCTTTAATAAACAATGACCCAAAAAAAAAATTTCTACCAACACAATGCTTCCAGTAGAGGCAGTCATTGCGACGTGACGTCGCCATGGAGAAGCCCTATTGGCACAAGGAGATATCTTTGGTTTCAGCTTTGGAGCCAACGATTCGTGGGTAAGAAGGATGTGCGTGAGACGCACATTTATCTGCAGGAATTTTAGCACAAATACAGTTTTTTGGGTAGGCTTCTACAAAATCAGATGATCTTGAACACCAGTATGTACCAGCGACTGAGCTTCACCTCTAAACCAGTTGCTGGTGTGGAGGTTGTGCGGTGTATATCTCTTGTTCGCCACTGGATAGAGCCAGCAAGCAGGTATACGGTACCCTAACGGGTTTCTGTACCGTCATCCATATACGTACACTTATTGTAATATGTCAGTTATTGGTTACCTGTCACCGTTCTCCATCATGGTTATGCGTTATTGTAACTTAAATGAACAGGACCGCCGTGGATATGGCGACAGAACGGTCTAAACGCGTGCTGGTCCGCAGAAGCGCCAGCACGCCCTGCATTGACCCCTGAGGATCCACTCCACTGCCCTTGCTTTGTGACTCTTTATATGACTCTATATATGTGACATTTGTATATATATATATATATATATATATATAAATAAATGTAATTCTTGGGAGTGTATTGAAAGTAGTGGTCTGTCAATTTCCTTTAATAAAACACATTTATTTAATCCTTTTATGTTCTGTACTTGTTTTTTTGTTAAGAATGACAGTCATAATGATTTGTAGTGAATAATGCCTCTTTTGAAATAATGGATAAAATATGTATGACTTTATTATATGGCGTCAAAATAAACAGCTGAATAACACGTTTATTTTTGGTTAACTTTATTGCTAAATAAACTTCAGACTGATTCTATAAAGTTCTCTGATTAGACACCCATATCCATTTATCTCCTTGTCTATAAAATATAAATAATCTCACAGTTAGGACACAATATCATAAAAACAGCCCAAATCCACTCAAAGTGAAGAAAGAATAACTAACCAAATCAAACATTCATTGACATGTTTAAGCTCTACAGAGTAGTGTACAATGTATTCAGATTACTAGCCATTCAATTACCTAATACAACTTGTTCTGAGAGTAGTATCATGGTTATGATTATCACAAGCTTGTCATGCTGGAGAATAACTGATGTTTATCTAAATTTGCAGGACGGTGCAGTAAGCAAAATATTATAATATATTATGATGGAAAACTGCCTTATTTGGGTCTGCATTGGAGAAAGAAGAGTCCGGTGGAGATTGTGCTCAGAAGAGCCTTTAAATACTATAATAACCTGCTCTGCATAATGTAATGGATTGCAGCTTTAAGCTGGCATTGCCAATCCTAGAATAATCTTTCCATGTTGCGCACATTCCCAACATAGCATAACATGGCCTGTATCTTGTTGACCAGCATCACATACACTTCACCATGAATTTCAAACCGTTTCAAACATGTATGCAAACATACTTGATTAAAAAAAACTGACTGATGTGGCAGCAAATTAAGCTGAATCATAATCTCACTATTACTGAATCACACAGGATATACAATAAAGGATATTCATGATGATGTTTCCCAGACAGCAGATAGAGGTATTGCAACATAAAACGAAAGAAGGTTGAGTCATTTGCTCCTTTGTACAGCTAGAAGAGACATGACATCATCGTGACACATAGCAGCATGTATGTATAAATTAACAGTTCCAAAATATATTCGTATCATTTGTTTTTTCATCAGCGGTATTTCTCTTCTTGATATCCAGTGAACTCATTATAAACTCCTGGAACACAATAGCATCACATCACTATCATTTTCCCTCCTCCTAAAATCTTCCAACTTGTTAAACATAAATATCTAACATCCAGAAATGGTCGAGTAAAATGTAGAATTTACTACTTTTCTACTCTTTTTTTAGTGGAGCCTTTCAGTTTTACAAGAACAGCCTTTTTATTGGTATTTTTTAGAATATTGGCAGTTCCGGCAACTTAAAGCTCCCTTAATTACTTTGTACAAACTTTCTATGTTATTAGAAAACAATCAATTTCAACAATTAAAATGTAAAATGTTAATCCTAATGCTTAACGAGGTTGACAGTTGGTGGATACCTCACAGAGGTAGGCTAGTGGTCTCCGTTGCTGATGACCTCCCCGGGGCTTGCGGTGGAGGCCCGGACACAAGGCATCTTCGTAGCGTGGCCAACGATGTGCTGCAAGGGGAGCAATACATTCCATTGGATGCAGAATTACTTTTGGCCATACAGCTTACCTACATCTTAGTGTTCAGGAATCATACATTACAGTATCAAAAGGTTTCTTTATGTGCACATTACAACAAATTCAGACTTGGGTACTTGAACATACAATGCATGTGGGCACTGCTAGATTAAGCCCGGACTTTTGCCTCATTCAACGTTATGCATATTGCCCACATCTCATTTACAAATGTTTATCCCATGCATTTGACAATGACGTAAGCCAAAAGTAGACTGACTGGGAAATGATGACGCTTTCCATGTACGAACAGAATGGATCAAGGTAGTCTCCTCCTCTTCTTCCTCTAAGCACAAATGCTAACTTCCTGGCTGTATTGTAAGTAGTAGCAGCAGCTTGTAACATGTAGCTCTTAGGGCTTTGGCACAATCGCCAATACAATAGCTTATCTACTTTCATATTAATATAATTCCAAAAACATTAAATTGCTAAGCTCATTCAACATACAAATACTTAATTAGACTAATAACACATGTTGTAGTGCAAAAGCAACACAGTCATGCTATTTAACATGCTACACGTGTCAGAGTCTCAGCATGTGAGCTAATGGGCCCAGCCTGCGACCACACATGTTTTCTTCAGAAAACGCACCCTGGAGTTCATCATAATATTGATATTTGAATGTATTGAATGTGTGAAATACCTCCGTTGACGTGTTGGAGTTTCTCTGTCGGGCCTCTGGGAAGTCATCGATATTGGCACAGCGGGCGTACTCCCTGCGGTGCTTGTCGTCTACCCTCGTCAGGTACCACGTTCCCGGGAACAGCTCCTCCACAGAGCCGCGGGGCACGTAGCTCGCTGCAGGACCACCAGCAGATAACAGACTTCACAATCACTTCAGGGTTCCTTGGAGGATTTGAATATTGAATTTAAAAGGGCTAACATGCACATCTACGTTTGTGGATCCCAATCTAATTAGGTGGGGATTTTTATTCAACTTATTTAGGTTATCGGAGCAAATGTTTTTAAGTCAGACTTTTGGTTCAGAAAGCACAAGTCTGCAGTTGAAACCACATTTGATTAGCTAGCATCCAGCTCTAAATCAGTGTCTTAAGGGGACGCATAAATGCGGGGAAATTCACACACAAATGTCCTGGAGTTCATGCGCATGTTTTGCATCTTAGACAACAATAACAACCTGAATGAGAAGCCTTTCTAATGGTGTTGCTAGGAAGTCCATACCGAGGTGGTGGGTCTCCTCCCTCAGCTTCATGTTTTCACCGAAGACTTGCGGAGACACTTTCCTCCTCGAGTCTAGTCTGGCCTTCAGGTCACACAGGCTGCTCACTAGTTTGTCCAGTGGAGATCCTGGGAGCAACCCAAGAACAGACAAGTGTAAATAACACATTTTATCCATCGCTAATCCATGCAATGAAATTAGGAGCATTTCTATTCTAAAAATGAAACCAGTCCAGCCACAATATTAGCTGCATCATTGTTGTTACTCAATGTGGGTAAAGTACTTGCATGTCGGTAGAGTTGCACCGAAAGGCTTTTATTTTGTACTTCATTTAGAAAGGGTTGTGTGTAAGCTCACCAGGTGTATGGTCCTGTGTAACGCTGATGGAGTAGAGCGTTGCAGCCAAACCCGAGCCGTAAGAGAAGACTCCAACTCTCTGACCTGCTAGTTGTTGAGGAGAATGTCTGCAGAACAGCACAGTAAACATGTTTCAGTCAAGCACAGTCTGTTAATCTAGACGTAGTATTTACCATAGAATAACACCACTAACACAGTTAGGTCGTACACAAACATGTGTATGACGTTATAGCAGTTGTTGTTATATAGCAGTTTGATGGTACAAAAATCCAAGGCAAAGCAAAGACACCATCGTTTCACACTACAGCACTGCCTACCACTGATAGTTCCACATTATTTAATGTTGAAAAACATGTATAAAAATATGCATTACTACTTTGTAAGTGCATAAAGTAAATCTAAAGTTGGAATCCTTTTTATTACAGATTCAAAGCGGTTTGAGGTCTTGGTGGTAACACATTTATCTAGATTTAGGTAAGTCGTCAAGCCCCTATTAATTATCCCATTAGTACAGTGGATTAAAAAATAACATTTGAACAGAAGATTTACATCAGACGTCACCACAGCTCGTAAGAGCAGCAAGGGAAAGCACTTCTAGACTCTTGTAACTATATAAGAGTAACTAGTCACAGTACAGGTAGTGTGAGAGTCATAAAACAAGTTCAAACGTACTGTGCAATGAGTGAGGCCAGGCAGCCATAGACGGACGGGGTGTACATGTTGCCATTCTGGTTGGAGATCAGCAAAGAGGACTTTGTCTTCTTCTCAAAAAGTTCTGCACTGGCCTTCATGAAAGCCTTCTCCACATCCCGGTCGAAGTAGGTGTCCTCCAGTTTTATATCCCTTGAAATGTAAAAACAATACAACATAAAATACAATTCAAAACATAAAATATGGACAGGTATTTTAACATAGTAGCTAATTAGCTTGGTACAGATTCAGATTTTCTTTTATGCTGCAAAAGAGGACCAAACGTGCACAAATAAGAGTTCCCAACCATTCCAATTCAATAACGTCAATGGGAAGCTCCGTTAAGCTTCAATAGTGGAGTCAATGTGCAAAATGATCCTAGAGTAATGTACAATGTCCACCACAATACCTGAAGGCTTCTAGGCCCGCGAAGTGTCCCGTCTGTGAGTTGGGGCTTGACATAAGGAAGTCGTTGAGCATTAGCCGTGCTAGCGACTTCTGCACCAACTTGCAGTAAGGCGAGTGGAACGCCAGAAATCCAAAGTCTTCCAGGCAGAAACTTTTCTCTACCCCAGCTGTCAAGAAAATCAAGAGGTCACACACAAAATGATGAGACAAAACATAGGTGCTTTTTTGGGTAGTTTTTACACCATGTATCCCACGATAGCAATTTATCAGTGACACATTTCCTCCACTCAGTTTCCATCATGTAACAAAAACATAGTAACACCAATCAAAATCTCCTATATACCTCTTTGCCACTGTGCATGGATCTTCTTGCGGTACACAGAGTAACAGCGGTCCAAGGCACTCAGGTAGCATTCAATGGATTGCTTTCCATCGACCACCGGGTACTCGGATACCATGTCTGGTTTGTAGAAGTCATAAGCGTGCTTCATGTGAGTTCCTCGTAAGCCTGTGCAAGACAAAGATGCACTGCGATTATTACAAGCACAAGCACAAAACATATTGTACTTGAGTGTATCTTTACAATCTGTGTACAGATGCAGCCACAGAAACTATCCACATTCGGGATGTTATGATAAACAATAGCTTAGCGAAACAAAGACCTTGCTACAATACATTGCATGCTCAAGTACACCCATGACATATCAGCATTCAAAGCTGCATAGTGGAACACCAGAAGCCCATTCATTAGCACTGCAGCCGTTACATGTAGAGCTCCGCCCAGATTTTAAATATTCAACACATGCACATTAAATATAAACTAAACCTGCACCAGCTGACTTTAGTATTCGGTTCACTTAATCTTTGCATTTAGATGCAAGAAGTATTTTAACCATTTATATAAATCCCAGATCCTCAGGATTTGATTACATGGTTAGTGAATATATTTTGTTTATTAGACTTAATGTTATATACACATTAGATATTTAAATTATGATGAATGAAATGTTTCAAACAGTTTGGAGCATCAAGCTGTGTAAGTGACAATCCAACAAGAGTTTGTAATGACTGACCTCGCTCAAGCGCCAACGGCGCGTTAGGACCAACCAGCATGGCCACAGCTCCAGCGCCCCCTGTAGGTCGTGCACTTCCAGATGCGTAGACGGCAATATCTCCTGCTACCACCAAAGCATAACGACCTAGGAGAAGAGAAAATGGCAATAAAAAAATATATATAAGAAATACAAATAAAAGATTTGTTCAAAACAGAAAGGTTAAACCAATGTGTTCACACTTTCCTTAATTGCTTGTCGACAATTTTATTAACCAATAAAAAGTTTCACAAGAACTGCTAACATTTTACAGCAAATTTAGAATAGTAATTTTTAAAATAATACTGCTACAATAACAACAACAACAACAACAACAACCGGTATTATGTTAATGAGCATATACATATGTAAGAAAATCGAAATATGTTATGACAAGGACTCACCATCCCAGGAACTGGACTCCACCCAATTCACAGCGTTGAACAGTGCTGCTGTACCACCATAGCAGGCGTTGGTCGTGTCAATTCCTTCCACATCTGTGTTGCCAGAGTCCTCAAACAGCTGCATAAGGACTGTCTTGACGGACTTGGACTTGTCAATAATGGTCTCGGTGCCGACTTCCAGGCGACCGATGCTATCAAACCCCAAGCAATTCTTCTCCATCAAGCGTTGAACAACAGTCAGGCACAGTGAGTTGATGTCCTCTCTGTCTGAGCAGAAGCCCATCCGCGCCTGGCCCAAGCCTATAGTGTACTTGCCAGAGGAAACTCCATCAAATTCCTCCAACTCAGTCTGGTCAACAAACTGGGAGGGAAAGTACACCTCCATGGCAATAATTCCCACATCTTTTGGCCATTGTGGCAAGCAGCTAGATGGGGTTGATCCAGGCATTTTGTTACGACTAGAGTAGAGATGAAACATATAAAAACATACAAACAAGTTAATTCATAATGAACTTAATAGTCATCATGACCATGCAAATCCTTCGTTTTCTTTAGATGAATGCATAAAGGCGACCTTTAACCTAGTTACAAGAATGTAATGGTTGCGTGTAAAAAATATACAACGTAACCACTATATTCACTATTAACATGGTTTAAAACGATATTATATGATGATGCAACGACATTGTGCATGCACGATTTGTATGTTGACAGCAAGACACTAATCTAAAATACATGACATTAAAAACACCCTCACCTTTAACTATATATCTAAAAATACAGGACTGTGGCCAAAGTTATAGCTCATAATAGGCAGATTTCTGTATTATACTTAGACCGTTTAACAGACTTTGTTGTCATTAAACAAAAAATGTCAAATTTGAGTGATCGTTCGTGGCGTTAGAACCGAGTCCTCACATAATAAATAGCTCGCGGTCAGTCAGTCCTGGACGGACCGATCAGAAGGACGGTGTGTTTCTACACCGAGGCAGGCGTCGATTAATAATCCATTACAAACCGCTTGGTGGTTGAATCGCTGTTTGTTATGTTTCTAAAATGGATTTTCTTCCAGATCACGGGTTTAGCTCAGGGACAAGCTCCACATTGGTAATCCAATAGTAAATAATCCAATAGTAGTGGAACTGGACGTTGTAGCTACACGGACGAAACCATCGACGGACCTGGTCCTCTTCCGTTCCCATTTCCCAGCATATATTCACTGAAGTCGTTTTTTCTTACAGAAAATCAGTCAAATTGTAGTGTTGGACTGAACACATTAAGAGTTAAGCGAAATTATAGTCAACTCTCTGATGTATGCCAATACAACTAGTTAGACTCGGATGCCTGTACATCATGTGTATATCGTTTAAGGGCATTCAGTTACAAGAAGATGGGTTATTGCGAACACATTGGTATAATAGTGTCCAACATAACGACAGACACACTAACGTTACATTTACACAGCATGAAATCCTTACCGACCTGTATGAAGTGCTTCGAAAATATGTCTCCGATGATAAACCTTCACAACGCCAATGTATTGTTTATATATATGTAGGCGAAAGATAGGGCGCTATGGGAGGCTAACCGTAAATAACGCCTATTTTACAAAAGCCGACTTTTCGTCCAATCAGAATTAAAAGGTCGGGTGGAGAAATAATAGCACTGACAACCCGTGTCATCGTACAGCCAATCGTCCTTCAGGAAAGATAGACCATGCGCCGGAAAAATAGAGGTGGTCCAATGGTTTGACAGCGACGGCATATGGGGAGAGAAAACAGACCAATGAGAGTAGACTTTTGGTTCCATGCGAGGTATAGCAAGACACTTGTGTGGCGTGAAACTTCTCAGAGGAAGGCTGAGCAGAACATCCCTAGACATTTGAGCCCCAAGGAAAAGGCTTGTTCTCCTCACATTATTGTATAAGGTACATGCCAATTAAATACACTGATATATATATGGTAATTTATCGAGATGTGTGCTTGGAGGATTTATGTCATAAAGGACTACAGATCGTGATGATTCTCACGTCATTTTACTGTATCGGTGATACTTTCTACTTTCGAGTTCCTACATTAAAACTGTCAAACAATGTTTAGTTCATTTAAAAGGCCTTGGATACTCTGACTCGTGGGTCTCTTCCGCATTTTCTCTGGCCGCAGGGGGTAACACACCGTTCTGATTGGTTCAGATGGGATTTTCCAACAACTCTGTATTACTCAGTTATAACCCAATGATTTCAGTTTGATCAAAAAAAAAAGCTTTTATTTATCAACATTTAGAATCCTTTATCATGAGTGCCTTTCAGGTTGGGGATCTAGACAGGACATTTGTACACCATGTGATTAGGGTCATTAGGGCTGTTAATAACTCTGTTTAGTGTAATCTGAATATAGTAAAAACAGTGTGAAAATATTGTATACTTAGTAAAAGTTATAATACAAGGAATAATTAAATGTACCCTGAACCGCACACACGCGCATGCACGCACGCACGCACGCAGGCAGACAGGCAGGCACGCGCGTACGCACACACACACACACACACACACACACACACACACACACACACACACACCTGATCCCAGGCAGGAAATCCAGGTACATTGTCACTGAACATTCAGTGCAGTCTAATTGTGTTGTCAATGTCTCAGCCTCTGCTGAATCCCTAGATGCTGATCTTCACCTTCGCTCCTTCAGGGAGGTTTGACAGTTAACAGTAGAATCATCACTTTGTTATGTGGCAAAGCTACCTGCAACTGAGGGGTTAAGCAGCCTTCAACAAGACTCTACAGGAACACTGCAGAGGTAATTATTTGGCTGTGATCCAGCAAGTCTCTGCATTGATTGCACAAGGGCTACAGCTAGACAAAGCTTAAGTTAGCTCCCGATTCGCAGCTCCCTATTTGCTTTTAGTGATGTGCAACCAGGAAAGGAGTTACTTTTTTAATGACAAACTGGTTACCACTGGTACTGTGACATGTTTATTGATCAAAAACAATGTATTTGTAATTTGTAAATCAACTATCTGATTATGTATGATTATGTATATATTATCCGATTTTTACAATAGATACATTTCCCTTACTATCAGCACCTGTGAAACGAAGGTCTGAAATAGGCCGTACAGCCATATTTGAGATCGGTTCTGAGTGGGAAAAACCATTCGGCCAGACTGAATCCTATACTGGGGGACACTATGTGAGGTGGTCAATATGTGAGAACATTGACATGGGTGGCAACAAGTGAATACGCTCTCTAAATCATGCTGTGAACTTTCTCCTTGAGACCCGAGCGTCAGCCGTCATTTTTCTGAGCGTTTACATGTGAATAAGGAGCTGGCTTTTCAGCTGTCTACTAGACCATGAAAACGACTTTGGGCCAGGCTCTAAACAGCATAGTAAGACAGTCGATGTCCTGTTTAGCATATAACAGCAATACAGCAATTTTTTTGATCGATTCTGAGTGGGAAAGTCCATTCGGGCCAGACTGAATCCTATACTGGGGGACACTACGTGAGGTGGTCAATATGTGTGAACATTGACCTGGGTGGCCCAAAGTGAATACTGACTAAATCATGCTGTGAACTTTCTCATTGAGACCCGAGCGTCAGCCGTCATTTTTCTAAGTGTTTAAATGCGAATAAGGAGCTGGCTTTTCTGGCATTTCAGCTGTCCATTTAGACTATGAAAACCATTCATGGTCCTATTCGAGCCAGACTGAATCCTATACTGGGGGATACAAGGCATAACACAGAATATATTACAAATTACAAATGCATTGTTTTTGATCAATAAACATGTCACAGTACCAGTGGTAGACAGTTTGTCATGAAAAAACTATGTTCGAAAAAATCGACTCGTTCCTGGTCGCACATCACTAGCTGCGAATAGGGAGTTGCGAACCGGGAGCTAACTTCAGCTTCGTTACAGGTTGTTCCAAAACGTAGAACCCTAACCCAAATGTTCAGAGACATTTGGTCGGACTTCCCACCTCACTTCACTTGCTGACTGCTTCTCAGAGTCACCCCATGAACCACTACTATCTATTACAAACTATCAAACTAGGCGACTACACACTGTAAGCTATTCCACAAACAGCAGAGTTTATGGTTGAACACTAGTGACCACGTTCATGGAATCCCTCTGATTGTGTGTTCTGCAAGTAACGCGTTTACCCCCTGGAACATTGCATTCTATAGCGCCTTACATAGAGATTGCCCCTCTTCATAAACTTACACAAGAAGTATAATGGCCAGGGTTCCTATACAGGTGGAGTGAGTGGAGTGTTTGGTTATTGTCCTCTAGATGTCGCCCTTGTCTTCCCATTAGTTTCAATAAATGTATGAATATGAATATGTTTGAACGTTGTGTAGGTTGATCCAAACTGTGTTAAATTGCTGGATTGCCAGACGAGATTTTCCTAATCTTTACGCATTTAAGGATTTGTCCACTCAAAACAATTGTCAAGGACATTCACATCCACTCTCAGATTCGGGTTCCAACAACAGAATAGTAGTTTTGTTATAAAGAGGCTGTATAGGGCTTTACTTTATCATCATCCACAAGTGTGTAGCACCCCACCTGGGTGATGCACGGCAGCTAGTTTAACATTTAATCTGAAAGACACGGTGCACATCCACAAGAGTGCATTTCCATCCTGGGGCATTGGGGATATTTCATAGGCCAGAGGGATGAGCACCCCCTGCTGGCCCTCCAACACATCTACCAGCTCCAACTGGTCTCCCATCCAAAGTTGGACCAGGCCATCCCTGCTTCGCTTCCACAGAACCCAGCAGTAGGCCATGGTGTTGGCCTACAATAAACATTACAATCTGGAATTATCAAGAGAATTGTTCATGATCTTTATTAAAGGAAGCGGTGATTACAGGGAAATACATTAAATGTAAGTACATATTTATAGATGTTACTGGGATATCAGAAGAGCATTGAGGTACCACTGAAAAGATTAAGGCGGCAGCGGTTAATAAGTAGTTCTTTTAAATCTACTACTATGTCAGGATTGCAATCCATACTTGAAATGTAATATTCCTATCCGATGATATGGCTGTGGATTTGGCAAAGGGAAGCTTGGACGTGAAGAGCAGAGTGATGAATCTACAAGGTGGTCATGTCATTCAGAGCCAGGTCCAGTTCCTCACTCAGGGCCTTGCCCTTCAGCTTCTGGGCATAGACTTCATCTGCAGGTGTTTGGACCGGACACATAGAAAGCATGAATGATTCATTAGAAAATAGGAAAACAGTAAATAGAAAATTTGAAATGGGAAATATGAAATAAGATAAGATATCATTTTAGTAATCCAGAAGGACATTTTTGTATATTTACTTGAATTATAAAAGTATTTCAAATGAGATATATAAATATATATATATATATATATTATAAACAGTATGTATTTAAACAGTGATATGACAATAGCACACAACTTTTCAATGGAATACATGTTTTCCAAGGAGCTTTTTCCATGCAAATGAAATGACAGATTATTAAAGACAAGCTTGACCAAGGGGCACCAGTGAAGAACATACCTTCCAAGTCATCGATAGTCTTTTCAAGCTTGGCAACAGACCTCTCAGCAAACTCAGCACGGGTTTCAGCCTGAGGAAGGCAGATTCAGTACTTGCAAATCATTTCAAAAGTTATCACAGTAGGGAAACCCCCACGCACAATACTCTCCCAGTCCTACACAACCACCTCCTTTTTCGTTCTATTAAGAAAAATGTAGAAAATAGCCAATGAAAAGTCTTTCAAAGCTTACCTCTTTCAGTTTGTCTGTTAGGACTTTGATTTCCTCTTCGTATTTGTCTTCCTTTTGTGAGTACTACAATCAGAATAAGAAATTGGAAATCAAAAAGTAAGCCAATAAGTACGCCATTAATATTCATAATACATACAACACATTCATATTAAAAGTAGATATTGATCTTTGATCATTGCTAATTGTTTATTAGATGCATATATTACAATAATAGTTTGCAATCACCACAAGAAAGAAGAAGATATGAAATAAACCAGTAATAATAATAAGAAGAAGAATCATAATGATAATAATGATAATTCTAAATCAATCAAATAGCATTTCTCAGGGAATTTCAACATACAATCTATCCTACTTTCAGTTGGAAAGTGAATATCATGTCTATCACTACTGCTGACTTACATTGTCAATGACAGTGATGAAGTCAGTGTGTGAATTGAGCAGTGCTTCCTGTGTGCTGTAGCACGTAGCACTTGCTACATAGTGGACAAAGCAGGACATGGTGTTGTGTGGAATAGACTAGCTAGCAGGCTACTGCACCTTCTCAGCCTGGGCCTCCAGTGACTTCAGGTTGTTGGTGACGTTCTTCAGCTCTTCTTCAAGGTCACCCGATTTTCTGAGTAACGACAAATCAATTAGAATGCGGAATATCATAGCATGAAGCAGTAACAGCAACATTTATTTTACTTATACCAAAGCCTTGTTGAATACTTGATCCTGACTGGTCAATAACGTTCCAAGGGTGTGCATTACTTTTTAATAACAGGACATCACTGCCTTTAACAGTTCCAAATCAATGCGCTACAAAAACAATATTAAAACAACGGTCAAGTAGAACTATCAACCAGATATTTCCTTGACAACGCAAAAACAATATGCTCAAAGTCTAGCAGAAGAATATCTCGATTTCAGCTGACTTAGTTGATAAAAAACCAATAACGTTATTGATTAAAGTTACCTATATCTAATCATTGTTGGTAAATGTGGTATAAGCAGAATGTATTCCTTACAAATTACAGAGCAAGCGGGCAGAGTCAATGTCTCAGTTGGTCTACACTTGTTGCACTATTGTGACTGTTTAAAGAAGTATATATAGTAACAATATGTTATTATATGTTTATATGTGTATATCAAGTGACATTCAAACGTGGATAACTTACGCCTCAGCCACTTCGGCCCGCTCCTCAGATCGCTCCAGATCTCCTTCCAGGATGACTAATTTGCGAGCCACCTGAAACGACAAATACACAACCGATGCTAGAAACCAATAAAGCAAAGAGATAGATAGATAGATAGATAGATAGATAGATAGATAGATAGATAGATAGATAGATAGAAAGAGATTTGACTTTTCAATGTTTTATTCAGCTGCAATGAAAATAGATATTCCATGGTTAAATGTTGACATGAGTTTATTGTAGGGTAGGGTTTAACCTTAACCTAACCAATGTAAAAACCCACCTCTTCGTATTTGCGATCAGCTTCCTCAGCAATGTGTTTGGCCTCCTTTAGCTGCATCTCTTGTATCTCCATTTTCTCCTCATCTTTTGTGGCTCTGTTCTCTATCACCTTCATTCCTCTGAAGAGAACGAGACATCCGTGGTCACGCGAAGTTGTAGCTCAAAAACAAACCCATTTGCTATTCAACAGTGTCAAAACTAGTCTATAGAGTGAGGGTTAGATATGAATCGGGGGCTGCTTGCCTACACTCAGCTCTCTAGTCCACTTTCAGCTCCTCTGTGTGTGTTAAATCACAGAGCCAGGTCCCCAGATCAGCTCCTCCGTGTGTGCTAAATCACAGAGCCAGGTCCCCAGATCAGCTCCTCTGTGTGTGCTAAATCACAGAGCCAGGTCCCCAGATCAGCTCCTCTGTGTGTGCTAAATCACAGAGCCAGGTCCCCAGATCAGCTCCTCTGTGTGTGCTAAATCACAGAGCCAGGTCCCCAGATCAGCTCCTCTGTGTGTGCTAAATCACAGAGCCAGGTCCCCAGATCCGTCAGAGCCTAGGTGAGGGTATGGCACGATGAAGTTCACTTTTGCTTTCAACAGACCATTTCTTTGTTTTATGGCAATCGGTGGAAAACTGCTGTGTGTACAAAGTGACTCATTTGAGCTATTCACAGAACAAATCTTCTATACAAAACCTATGAAATGAAGGTGTGTCTTAATAAGCTTTCTAGCCTCATCAAGACTCCTTAAAATGTGTACAGGGTGTAACAATAAATCAGATTGGAAAATAAATGTTTGGATTACCTCTATTACCTCTATTGATCCAGTGTAGGCTGCATACTGTCTCATGTGGAACGATTTAGGGATGGTTTTTGGCAATAACTTCAATCATGTCCACATTTACAAATCTACTTTAAAACAGTGAATGTTGAATCCAACATTCATTACAACAAGTTCGGAATTATAAATGTCCACAATAAAATCGTAAGACAACAACACAGTATTACCGTTCACTCTCATCTGCAGACTTCTCCGCCTCATCCAGCTTCTGCAAGGCCGTAGCCAGCCTCTCCTGCGCTCTGTCCAGCTCCTCTTCCACCAGCTGGATGCGCCTGTTGAGGGACGCCACCTCAGCCTCTGCCTGGAGGACAGGGAATACCAGGATGAAGATAGATACATTTTCTCATCTCCAATACAACCCTGAATACAAATGGATTTATCTTACAATTGAACACATATCATAGAGTAGTGAATTGCATGGGAATGAAGAGAATAGTGTTTGAATAAAAATCTACATTTTGATGATACATTTCGTGTTAGGGACTCCCCAAACTTTTTATTTCAGTGGGAGTCTTTACTATGCGTGATGATGCCATTGCGAATATTTCAAAGACGAACAAGGGGTTTTCTCGCGTGTAAACATTGGTTCTTCTTGGCTTACGTCTGTTGCTTTCTTCTCAGCCTGCTCCAGCTTCTCCTGGGCATCCTTCAGAGACTCTGAGTATTTGTCCAACTCATCCTCCACGCCCTTCAGCTTCTTCTGTAGGCCTAGAAGCTCTTCTTCTAGCTAGGAGACATGTGTAGTGTACACACACACACACACGACAAAGATACACACAGAAAAAGACAAACACCAATGTATCATTGTCAAAGCATCATCAAATTAAATGGTATACAAAATACAACAAAAACCACATAGGACTATGAGAATATCATTTTCAAAGCATTTTTTCTAAGATGGTTTACATTGTAATGATATTGATATTATCTAGTGTAATTTAAACTTCCCATAAAATATTGTTTATGGAATTCAAACTTGCAAATGATATTGTCAGGTTGGTGGTAATTCATGAATAAAGTAGAATGTAAACTGTTGACCTTTAGCCTAACTGGGTCTTACTAGTAGCCTAACCCTAATCTAGTGTAGTACCCTAAACGCCTAAAAGATGCATTAGAAACATTAGCTGGTATTGAGCATAAGTTGATAGTACATTTCATCGATTGTGAAGAATTCAAAGTGAAAATGAATGTAAAAAATAAAGGATTCTAATTCAAATTTCTTATGTTCCCAAATATGGTCGGTAAAATTAATATAAAATATTAGGGAATATTCAGACGTATGACCCTAACATTCCCAACACATTGTGCCAATTTCTATTCAACATGCACAATATGATCAGCTTTAATGTCCAGTTATGTAAAGCATGGCATCTTGTGGGTCAGAAATAGCCGCGGATAATTCTGATCCCGCTGCTGTCACTGTGGAACTTTAATGCGGCCCAAAAAGAAGCCTATCCTTTTATCTTGGAGCAGCAGTTCACAGAAGGTAAGGCTGTTTCAAAGGGAACACTAAAATAGACTGGTCACTAGTCAGGGCTCCCAGTCACAGATAAATGATAGTTGGGAAATGGTGAAAGGTTGTGTTATATTCGCTATACTACTACGCCTACTCAGGTTACGTTTAGTAAAAATGCATAAGTAAGCAAAATGGGTGATGGGCAATGATGGGGATCATACATTTTTATACAAATATTATCTTTAGTGTTATAGAGTAGGCCTATTAGCAGACTGGGGATTCTACACATTGTAGTTAAAAGGTAAAAGTAGTAAAAAGACCATTTCAAATATCAAACCACTCATGGAAAACTTTTTTACTGAAGGATATCGTTCCTGTTATTGGGCATATACACACACAAATATATACACATCAAATATATCCAATTGATGTGTGTCTACACATACGCTCATTTGAATCTTTTATACATACCAGTTTGCATTTATCTTCTGCCCCTTTTTTGTCCCCCTCCGACTGCTCTGCACGATCAATGGCATTTTCTTTATCCAGTTTCAACATTTGCATTTTTTTCTTAATGGCCTCCATCTTGGTTGTTTTTTTGTGTTATTTCTCACTAGACAAAAAAATGATGTTGTAACTCTGAACTCTGAGCGTGGGACAAGCCTTGCAGAGAGAAAAGACTGAAGTGGCAAGTGAGGGCAACTGATGCAGAGGGATGAGAACAGCCTCGCGGGGAAAGGCTTAGTGAGGGGAGTGTAGGGTTGGTCACTCTACACTGTGAATGATGTCAGAGGACCACATTTGGTCCTGGCTTCTTGGTCCACATGCAGAGATGCTGCCCATTTTAGGAACAGCTTTAGTCCATACTTATTCCATAACTTTTAATAACTTGCTTGACAGTTGTTGGTTTTTCAAGTACGTTCATTATGCAACAGTGCATCATTAAGTAGGACCTAATGGCATTTATGACAAGTAAATCATTTTGATTATGGCGTTTTTATGAACCCATTGTGATAACTGATTATTTCTAAATGTGTTTAAAATTCTGCTACCTTTGTTGTGAATGATATATGCATCAATGAATAAATACTGAAAAACTACTTATGTAAAATCATTTTTTTGCACAACAAACATGAAACATACAATGGAAAACACCACCCTGTGTGTATCCTTTGGTAAAACACAACTAACCATTATATCAGGTGGGTTCATTAGTATTTTAAAAGTTAATGTAGTACAGCTTAACACACAATATAAAAAACAAATTTGGCAAATGATTTTCTTAAGGAAAAACAGCTTTATTGAAAAAAATATAACGGTGCCTTGAAAGTTGCATATTTTCTGATATATAAAAGGTCAAAATGTTGAAAACAAATATGACAGATATATTGAAACTTTGTATGATTATGCAAATCAATAAGTTTGATATGGATTTCAGATACACGTTTTTGCTATATGAACTAGGGCCAAGATAAAAAAGAAAATATTACACATGATAATCTGCTTCATCATATGCATTTTATGATTATGTGCAAAGTATTTTGTCATTTATTTAACAATACAATTAGAATGCCTAAGAAAGGTGAATTGATGTCATGAAACAAATGAAACGAATGTCAACTAATACAAATACAACAAAAACATCTTTTGATTACCGTCAGATGCCAGTTACAAATGTATTTAACAACAACCTAGATAAGTAAGGTTACAACATCCCGTTGTAAAATAAACAATAATTACTTTGTCATGAGCAAAAGCGACAAGAAAGAATCAAGAAATATACAAGTTATTATAGTTTAATTCAATTTAGTCCATAACTCATTTGGTCCCAACCAAAACAATTGCTTTTATAGGCCTATTTATAGAAATCCAATGGATGAACATTAACTATATTCATATAAAATCCAATACAAAATACATTTCTGGTCAATCAGTACTTTAACAAAATTGACTTGTTCATGTGAGAGGTTTTTAATCTCAAAGTAATTTATTACAACACTAACCCTTATATCAAGAAGTGCTGTATTTGTTCAGAGTGTTTTCAACACATATAGGAAACATGACACGTGGTACATAACTAAAGCCATGCATTTCTTTCTCAGTAGGGTGTCACTAACACATATGGTGCCTGGTTATTGGCAGAAAGTTAACAAAGTAATAAAGTTCATACAGACATGCAATGTGGATACATATAGACAAAACTTTCAAATGATTTACCATATCAAAGCGTATGTGATCAAAACAGTAAAGTAACCTTACAATATCCTATTTGATCTTTTGCTTAGTTTTCATGTTATTTTCGTATCGTTTCCCCCAAATAATAAGGGTGAACTTGAGCATAAAAAATAATACTATATTTGCGTGATCTAAAGCAGATAGTGACGCCCTGAGCATATGATTTGTCAACGCTGTATCTTAAGAAAGGACATAAGTGATTGACCTCACTGCTCCTGGCCGTCTTCGCGCAGCTCAGAAGGCAAGAACTTGTACTGCTGCTGTCTGATGGTGGCCAGCTTCTTCCTGGCCTCGTCCAGCTCGCGCTCCTTCCTCAGCATCTCCTCCTGGGCAGCGATGATCTGGAGAACAACAGTTACGTTAGTACAGAAGCAGAGCGTTATCACTGCATTACTTAATAATACAGGCTAAAAACACGTTGAGATGGGTTGGAGGTTTGAGATTTGTTACACTTGACGTTTGTGTCAGCGTTCCCACAATCTGCTCTTGTGTGCTGTTTTCCGTGTGTGAAAATAATGTCCTCTTACTCAATGATTTCTCTCAGTAGGAATATTGCAACATTTGGATTTGTAGTGATTCTGAAGAGAATCCCTAGATGGTTGTCATACGAGGACCAAACCAATATCTGATACCTATGGTTGATGCTACAGTATTTAAGACACACTATCTTATTAAATGCCATTGTACATACTGCCGCAATATCTCTGCGTGACGTAGTAGCTTCTACATAAATCGAGTACACTCTTGGCAAAGTGGAATATGGGTGAGTGTCACCCTGAACACACAGAGGAACCAAGGCGGTCATGCTACTTGTTCTCCTCACCTGAGCGATACCGCCCACCATCTTGCTCTTGACCACCACAGCCTGGTCGTCTTGGGCGTCAAAAGCAGCTTTCTGCGCCGCCTTCACCAGATTGTCCGAAGCTCGTTTGACAGCGTTTCCGGCGGCCTGTGGAAATGCAGAAACAAGAGTGAGTTTGGAGGAAAAACACCAGGATTGGATACTTAATACATCCTTGTAGACACAAGTGTTAGGGTAGACGAAAACAGGGATAACATTTAACATTAACATTCAGTTTGAAGTTCAACTTTATTAGCAACACAGCATATACACAGGAAGACACTGTATATAGGGGTTTCTGCCTGAAGTTTGATAGCAATACTGAAAAAATGATCTGATCAAAATTAAAAGAGTGAATGTAGTTTGGCATTTTGCTGTTTGTTTTAGTTATTCTGCTGCAAAATAGCATCATTGTTAGATATTACCTTAATACCCAATAGCCAATTACCTTAATAGCCACAAACAACGTGTGACTATTTTACACTGACTAAAAAGTAATTGCCATCATGGGATTACAGATGCAGAATTATCAGTTTCACAACTAGGTCATCTCTTTCGGTAAAAACCACCTGCCTTTGTGTAGCATTTTACAAACCAGAAAAATAGCTTGCCTGTAAAAAATGATTTCAAACATTGCGTGAAAAAACCTTAATTAGGGTTGTGATTTTTCAGGTATGGAACGCACCAGAACAGCATAACAAAGCCCTAGGAGTAACGCTACTCTACTCTTCTATACGTGGTGTTGCTCTCAAAGGCTCAGCAGCATGAAGTCAGTGTTCAAATTGTTTGACAAAAGCAATACAACGGCTGTTGCAGTGCATTATTCCTCCATATTACACTTATTACATTTGAGTAAAAGTGAATTCATCTAAATACATTTTATTTTTAGGTATAATTTCAGTAATTCGGCAAAATAATAGCATTTATTTGCACTTCACATTCACATTCAGTGGAATGTTGGTTTGTTAAAGAACAATAGAACCTATTATTCTTTAACTATCTTCTTAAAGGATCTCTCTTAGCAGTTAGGGTTAGGGTCGTCTTCCTATTATCCTGCCAGAGAGGAACAGCAAAGCCCCAGCAAATATATAAATAAACTAGACTTGGATTTCAGTGAAGGAACCACTGGGTTCCATCCCTGTTGCTGTAACAGTTGTGTTACCGCCTTAAATCAATGTCACAAGGGCTTCAAAAAGAAGCTTTTAAAAAATTTAAAAATGTAACAATAAAAACAATACTAATCAGAGATTTTGTCTTTGTAGACTTTATGATCCATATTACGATGGTCCCTATCGATATGCCTGTGTAGTACACTTAAAACATTACATCGAATATAGAGAAAGGGTCAAAAAGACTAAAGTCTATAATGCTTTGGCATTTGTATTTATGGACAAAGGTTTATAATAATGGATGCCCCATCTCAAAGGTATTTTGTTTCCATAGATACAGTCATAGATATAGCTATAGACATAAATATAAGGGTATTAGCCATGCGACAGCTGCAAGGTCAAGCCTGGAAGAGGTAAGACCCTGCTGATTGAATTAGAGAACATGAGCCGGCCCGATGTGGGGGGGGCATGGAGCCATGGAGCCATGGAGCCTGTCCTCACCCGCCTCAAATAAATGATTCTGCCCGCAGGTTGGGGATGGGTTTTTATTATTATTATTATTA
Organism: Molva molva; assembly: GCA_900323295.1. Taxonomy (NCBI): domain Eukaryota; kingdom Metazoa; phylum Chordata; class Actinopteri; order Gadiformes; family Lotidae; genus Molva; species Molva molva. The sequence goes on from OOFG01059766.1 coordinate 22,017, forward strand.
TGACGTTCTGCCTCACATTGGCATCGCTTACGCAGCGTGGAAGTTGCAGGTAGTTTGAAGTAAAGTTTAAAACAAGAAAGCATTGTTCACGTTTCACTGTCAATAATTTTCATTTTGAATACCTGAAAATGAGCCATGACTATGACATCACAAAATTGCAATACATATGAAAATAAATTCAGCGCTTGCCTACATAGATGTTCATATACACACACGCACACACACACACACACACACACACACAGACACACACAATGTTAGGGCCACAAGTATATAGGCCAGTACTATTATAATAAATACAACTGCAGTAGCTATGGATAAAGCAGTACTCTAGTATGCTAAATATAGACTTTACTAATCTTGATGCGACAGCTGCACAAATAAAGGAAATTCTGTAACCCGAGACAGGAGGCCTATTATTCACCAGTGTTGGCACCCCCATCAATTGTCATGCAGCAGACGTGTGTTTCACCGTGTTGTTAGCACTTATTCATAAAGCATTATCCCTATTCTCTAGGAAGCTAGCCTTATAAACCTCTGATATATCATAGATTGCGTTGCAATGGTATTATCTAAACACTTTGGAAAACGTAGATTAGAGGTATATATCTACGATATCTAATATCTACGTTTTCCAAAGTGTTAAGATAGGTGAAAGGGTGACCGGTCCTTCTGGGATATCCCATGAGATTATGCGTAACTCTACTCTCTACTCTACTAAAACCTGACCATTTACATCATCATCAGAGCTGCACTGTTTTGTTGCTAGGTCACATGATGCTGCAGCCATAGGCCGCTAAATCAATGGCATTCATTTTTACAAATATGTACCTCAATACGAACATTTATATACGTTTATTGGATGCGTCCTCCTAGTTTGACCTAATCCCCGCCCACTATCAGCATTTTAAAAATGCCTGCTCGCCGACATCTGTTAGACACTTTTTTATTGTATTTAGGGGCGGGGCTATATCGCTGTTCAGGCTTTCACTCTCTTGCACAAGCCACTCCTTTCACCAGCCTGTCCCCCGCATTTGAACTCGGCTGCCATCACACTTTAGATATGTCTTAAGTCTGATTTGTGAGACTATTTCTTGGCCATCTTCCCACTAAACTCCAACACCCTTCTCGGTAACTGAGCAGTCAGAAGGAAGCGCGTCACGTGACTCACCTGCAGCCTCTTCATGGTCTGTGAGTCCTGGTCCGCCTTCACCTTGCAGGCGACCAGGAGCTGGGCGGTGGAAGCCGCTACCTGCTTGGCAGAAGATATCAGCTTCTCCTCGCTGGCGTGGCCCTGCACGGCGGAGTTGGCCGCCTCGCACAGGTTGCTGGTGGCCGCTGCCACCATGCGGGCCTGGGGTTCAGGGGAGGGAGCATGGGTTGAGACGGGTAATGGTGTTTTGATTGAAAAAGACAGGACACACCTCTGGCAAGGACACTTACAGCTGAGATGAGGCCGTGGGACCACTGTCCGTCATCCACCGCATTGGCCCGGATCACCCCGACCTGTGGGGGGAATCACAAAGGCTCAACAAAAAGGCCAGTTTTCTTGTAAAACAACGGTATTCAAGTCAATGTGATGGCTGTACTCCATAGCGCATCCGAGACTCACCTTCCCCTGAGCCACCAGCTCCCTCTGAGCCGCCGAAGCAGCTTTGACCAGTGCACTGGTCGCAGCCGCAATCGACTTGGCCGCCTCCAGAATCTGCTCCTCGAAATTCAGGCTCTCATCTGCTTCCTGTGGGAGACATCGGCAAAGAGAAATAAATGAACTGGGACACAAACGTTATACATCATACAATTATTAATAGTATTCTCCATAAAATGTTTGGAATACTATTTCCGTTGCACAAGTGTGCACCGTTAACAAAGTAGATCTAGGATTGAATCAAGTAACAGGTGATTTCATGCAGGGCGACTTAGTGATTTCTTTAGATCCATGTCATTTATGAGTGGGTAGGGGTAACGCATCCTGCTTACGGATGCCTAGAACAACAAGATTGTGATATACTGAGGCTAGGGCTAGTGAAGGGTGGAGGAGGAGCTGCTGTCACCTTGGGCTTGGTCCGTGGCCGCAGCTGCTCCAGCTTCTTGGCAGCAGCTTCGATGGCCGCAGCTGCGCCCAGGAGTTCATTCTCAGCGATGACAGTGGGGTCTTCAGGGTCCACCCATTCTGTACCTGAAACCAGTCAGTATACCAGTATAATGAACCAGGTCCACCCATTCTAATCAGCCAGTACACCAGCATAATGAACCAGGTGCACCCATTCTGTTCCTGAAACCAGTCAGTATACCAGCATAATGAACCAGGCACATCCATTCTTATTGATAAAACCAGTCAGTATACTAACTTACCAGGTCCAGGTAAGGTATGAAGGTAAGGTATTAAGGTAAGGTATTCAGGTAAGGCATGAAGGTAAGGTATTAAGGTAAGATATTAATTTAAGGTATTAAGGAAATGTATAAGGTAAGGCATGAAGGTAAGGTATTAAGGTGAGGCATTAGCATGAGGTATGAAGGTAAGGTATTAAGGTAAGGTATTAAGGTAAGGTATTGAGGTAAGGTATGAAGGTAAGGCATGAAGGTAAGATATTAAGGTAAGGTATTCATTTAAGGTATTAATGAAAGGTAGCGGTAAGGCACAGTACCTTTCATAGCCTCAGCAGCCTGGATGAGCTCGGTCACAGACCCGGCCACACGCTTGGAGAAGACGGCCAGCTGTTGCTTCAGCTCAGGTGTGGGCTTCTGGATGATCTATTACGGTAATTCATCACATTTAAAAAAGCGTTTGTCCAGACACCCACAGTGCTCTACATAGTGAGTGTGTAGGGGGCGTATGACACCTCATCATTACGCTGCGTTGGGCTGGTAGCAGTAGTAGCACAGTAATGCAGCACTTAGCTCAATACAATTTTTACAGAAATAGAGATTATAGAAATAGATACAAGAAGGTCAAGTTAGTCTTTTCTCAATTTACGCCAAGAACCACAAGTGTTACCTTACGCCTAGGTTCCTCAGCTCTGAACACTCACTGTCAATAAGACTTCATGAATCCTCAAAGGGACATTCAGGAGTTGTTAAACATGTTATAAATGATCCTAGGTTGTATTTTTCTCCATTTGGCTCAAACTATTTGTTCTATAGAGCTATATGCATTTGGATTGGAGCATTTTCTATAGAGCTATATGCATGAGAATGGAGCATGTTCTATAGAGCTATATGCATGAGAATGGAGCATGTTCTATAGAGCTATATGCATGAGAATGGAGCATGTTCTATAGAGCTATATGCTTTGGAGCATGTTCTATAGAGCTATATGCTTTGGAGCATGTTCTATATAGATATATGCTTTGGAGCATGTGCTATAGAGCTATATTATTTGGAATGGAGCAGGTTCTACAGAGCTATAGGTTTTGGATTAGAGACTGTTCTATAGAGCTATAGGCTTTGGATTAGAGTGTTCTATAGAGCTATAGGCTTTGGATTAGAGACTGTTCTATAGAGCTATAGGCTTTGGATTAGAGACTGTTCTATAGAGCTATAGGCTTTGGATTAGAGACTGTTCTATAGAGCTATAGGCTTTGGATTAGAGACTGTTCTATAGAGCTATAGGCTTTGGATTAGAGACTGTTCCATAGAGCTATAGGCTTTGGATTAGAGACTGTTCTATAGAGCTATAGGCTTTGGATTAGAGACTGTTCTATAGAGCTATAGGCTTTGGATTAGAGACTGTTCTATAGAGCTATAGGCTTTGGATTAGAGACTGTTCTATAGAGCTATAGGCTTTGGAGCATCTCCAGCAGTAGTATTAGGACATGCCCTTTGATTGTTGTGGGTCCTGTGTGTGGTGCCAGCACACGACAGGTGCACACTGTGTGTCTCACAACAAAGGTATGCTGTGCTGAAGTTCACTCAGATGTGTTTCCGTAAAAGGACGCCTAAGGCCAATGACTTCAGCCCCACAGAAATCTATGGAATGGCAAAACAGAATAGCACATGCGCGATAACAAATGTTAAGTGTACGAAACTATTGGGTTTTAAAACACAGACAGGCTATTGAGTGAGCTTGTAAATACAAGGCGAGCCATTTAGGACCGTTCCATGCAAGCTTTTCACTATGCAATGGAAGTGATTTACTTACAGTCCCAGTATTTGTTTAAAACAAAATCATTTTTTATGTTACAGCATATTGTGTATCTTATTATATGTACATATTTTTTATTATTATTAATGATATTACGTAAAGTGCTTAAAGGTAGGGTAGGAAATTTATTTTAGAAGCATTTTTTGCCTTTTTTTTTTAAATTCTCTTAACATCTCGATAGCAATCAATAAATCAAATGAGTCTTCCACAATGCTAGGCAGACCTATAGCTAAACTAGCGAGCTGGTCACAGGTTGTGGGGGAGTGGCTTTGGAGGGAGGCCTGGAGGGAGAGGTCGGATTTTTTTGGTTGGATACTTTCAAAACAAACTTTGAAGTAGTAATCTCAAAGATTTTCATGATTTTCATCCCGCAATCCATCTCCATTTGTTCGCAAGGGTGATAAAAGCCCTTGCATTTGCAATATTAGGAATGTAACGAACTGGGTGTCGGTGTCCACTTTCCAGCACAAGGGATGGTGACGTGTTTTAGAATCACCCAACAGTGGCAATTCCGCCCGAGAGGGTAGACGGAGCCACTGTGTGAAGCGGTGTAATGTTTTTTACAGTCTCGCCTAGCGTTGCGAGTAAACTGTTCCGATCTATGGCCTTACAAACAGAACAGATTGACGACTACAGACAATGAAACTTCAAAAGCAAGCGCAAACCAAAGAAAATCAACTGCTTAGATCTCTGGGAAGCCATGGAAGTGAGGTCCAAAACAAAACCTTGCAATTACCACTTATGGCCATAGGTGTCGCCAAAGAGGACAATTAAGAGAAAGAGAAAAAAATATATATAGGATAAAAACAGACCAATAAATTAGTTGTAATGTTTTGGGGGGCTAAGCACTTATTCAAAGTAAGAGTGCGTGTGAGTCTGCGTGTACGTGTGTGTCTGCGAGTCTGCGTGTGCGTGTGTGTCTGTGAGTCTGCGTGTGAGTCTGCATGTGAGTCTGCATGTGTGTGTGTGAGTCTGCGTGTGTGTCTGCGTGCGTGTGAGTCTGCGTGTGTGTGAGTCTGCGTGTGCGTGTGTGTCTGTGAGTCTGCGTGTGAGTCTGCGTGTGAGTCTGCATGTGTGTGTGTGAGTCTGCGTGTGTGTCTGCGTGCGTGTGAGTCTGCGTGTGTGTGAGTCTGCGTG
>OOFG01059767.1:0-10344 GCA_900323295.1 Molva molva
AACATGTTGATTCAAGCAGATTGCCCTTGCTACCACAATAGGACAGAAACAGAGATATGAGGAGTCATGCTCAGCTCAACCACTGAAACCCACCAATAGAGTGCTAAGCCTGCTTGTTAATTAAGGAAATACGGTCACCTTTTTACATTGTAAAACTGGGATAAGATCAGCGGTATTTGGCTCAGCATCTGGGAAGTCTTGTGGATGACTAGGTGACCACAGGATCTCCACTTACACAACATACTGCAGTGACTTGCTTGCAAGCAATACACAATATTGCGCTGCCTGGCAACTCAATATCCTCCTTTAAAAATGTTAATATTTCTGAAGCAATGTTTTCCCTGGCGAGAGATGACTCTGGGAGAGTCAATAAAGTATTTTTACATTCTGGTTGACATAACGCAGCGAGGAGGTCAGCTTCTTTCTCTTGGCTTACCACATACACACACGCACACATTTACACACGCACATACACAAAACCAAACACACACACAAGCACACACACAGACACACACACACATTTACACCCACACATACACAAACCCACACACACACACACACACATACACTCCATCCACACACACCTCCACCTCCTGTCCGTCCGAGGCAACCCCCTCTTTCTGCTGTGAAGCAACCCCCCCGATGGAAGCCAATTGGCACTGCTGAACTTCCTCTCCTCCGAGTGAGAGCAGGCAAAGGCTGTTATGAAACAAAGCCATCTCCAGCCACTCCAACCACATTATTAGCAGGCCTATTGATTTTGCCTACATCAGTTTTGTTTTTCTGGTGTACAAAGGTAGTAAGTATAGGATCTATACTATAATAACAGATAGCGACTATTGATGTTTGTGATTGGTGTTGGTTCACCTGGCTCTAATGAGGTCTTAAGGGACACTGGTTGTTATTAACTATTCCTTATCTGTGTGTCTGACTACTAGGCAGTGGGCAGGGCTACATTTTACCAGAGCTGAACATAAAATAAGATTGTTTTGTATTCAAACTGTGGGGATAGTTTACTTAATGAATTGAAAATGTAAATCTAAAGGGCAAACAATTAACTGAAGTGTACAGTCTTTGCATTGATTTATAGATTTGTGAGTGAATTCTTTGCTACCTGGACTGGTAACTAGCCCTTACATTCCTAAGCATAGTACACACCTCATAGTACATACATCTAAGTCACTTCTGAAGCAACAAAAGGATTGGAGCATTTATAATGACTAGATAAAATATGCCACATGTCAACAGGAACGAGACTAGTACAAGACTGGTGGTTAGCCTGCAATTTCAAGCAGAACATGTATTCTCTCACTATTCCACGGTGTCTTCGTCAATGGAATGATAAAACTGGATGTAAAAACATCCTTACTCGAGTGTATTTCAACTTATAACATACACAATCATCCAAATATATAATTATCACCTTGTTTTGTAGCGTAAAGCAAACATCAAACAGGTTTAGGTGTGTGAATAAGTGAGTCCTTTTCAGACGTGTTACTCTGGATTGTCAATAAAGAAAAACAGCTGCCTCTGTGTCTGCGAGCAGGGCTGCCGAGGAGCAGTAAAACAGGATCAACAGATAGTCATCTCTATAGGACAGTAACAACATCAACCATTTAGGGAAGGTATGCCAGTCAGACAATGGTCAAGATAAACAGCCATTCACAGCTGTATAGCATCTTCGCTGGTACCATTCTTCTCACGGGTGTTTTGGAAACACACACATGGATTGCCCCAGCATATTTTTTAGGCCTACATTGTGAACCGCTTGATGTCTACTTTAACAAACCTTGATGACAGAACATAGTTCATGCAGAGAGGCTTGTAAGATGAAATGAGACCAATGAAGTTTCCGTCCACCCATGTTTTATAATGTTCTTGAAAACAGAGACAGACGGATGACGATTGCAGGTCTACTAACTAAAGGGTGAGCAAACGCACCTGAAGTATCCCAAAGGCTAAGCTCGACGCGCTGTTCTTCAACCTCCAGACTGGCTGTGTAGTTTTCAAATACTGTTGGGACGTAGGTCTGAGGACATACAACACATACAGCATTGTTATTGGCAAGTATTGGAAAGTCTAAAAAGAATAGGTTATGGAAAAACAATAACCATTAAAAAATGTGAGGACCATAGATTATTTTATACACCAACATAAAACCATGTCTGAAATTGTTTATTTACGTTTATGGCAATAGTACCTAGGTCACCAGTCTTTTTGTTAAACATATAAACAAGCCAATGCATCTTTCTATAGCTTGTAATAGAGTTGCAGTTTTCCAATGACCAAAACACATACCTCTGGGTAGCAATCCTTTGCCAAGACTTGTAACATCGCTGTTTTACCACATTGAACATCCCCGACAAGAACAAGTTTGCATCTCGCAACAAAAGGCTGTGTAATAAGTCTTTTTTCCTTCATCGTGTTGACAATATTTACTGCGCCGAAAACAAATTAATTAAAAATTATAGTAATTAAACAAACACAAACTTCGCAGACGCTCGTCGCATAAATTAACTATGAGCCAGCAGTCGAGTTGCTCAGTGTGTAAGAGGTAAACGTCTATGAGTGACTGAGAGCGTTGCTGCAGAACTTTATATCGTCGCGTCAGCCAATGAGATACGACGAAAACAAGCCGACCGTCAGCGGAAGATAGTGTGGTCATCCAAGTGCATCAGCCTTAAGTTCGAACATATAGTAGCCAAGGCCTATAATAACGCTGTGTATAATTGTATACCATACACGAATTCTGAAGTTTGTTCACATTTCGCTAAAAGACAATTAATAAACAAAGTATGGTAATGAAATAAATGTTTCTGATGTGTCAATTTATAAGCGGAGTGATACAGTGTTACAAAATGGTCTGGCAGTGGCAAACAATTTACTTGGCGAAGAAATAAAATAAAGAATCAATGGGGTATGTTAGTCTAATGAAGACAGAGGTTGATATACGATTTGGTCTACCAAGGTAATCTAGAAATATGTGTAGGCCTTAGGCCTAATCAAAAAAATCAAGAGCAGAAAATGAATTACACTGTTTGTCCTGCAGCCAAATGATTTGCATAATTCAGACGACAACATATGGTTGAAAGGTCTTGCATTATGTAAATGATGGCGCGATTAGCATGGGCTCATACATAAAGGGCCTTAATAATATGAATAACAACAATTTATTGTAGGCCTACATGAATTGTATAGGCCTATAATGATATCTAATAAGACTTTAAATACTTTGTTTACCCTTTTATAATACCATTGTCTGTACATCTCTGGTATTGCTATTCCGATAACATTTGGCGTGCGTTGTGTTTATGGTAGCCAACCCAAGAGCATCAACTGTAAAACATGAGAGTCCCTAAAGTTGTATTGTAATGTTTGTATATCTTCTGAAAGACACCGCCATCTACTGGTGAAAAATAAACAGTCTTGACCACAAAACTCTGACCTAGATCTACTACTCAATGATTAATAGAGCCTTTTTTTTATTAATTTATTTGCTGTTTATCAGTTCACATGAACTGGGTTACGCAAGACTTGTGTATCCGCAATGGCCCAGACAAGCAAATATGTGCACTAAAGTGCGTCACCATATTAACATGCAATCGGATGTTGGCTCAAAAAAGTTTGTTTTGGTATGTTATCAACGAAAAATAAAGGACCAATTTAATTTAATTATCTGCCAACTCAGGAATTATCTATAGGCCTACTGTAGGCCTATCTATACTTTCAGTCACAACGTACTTCAGAAGATTTTAAAAACCCAACAAATCTTTCTGTGGCTAATCAGTCAATGACTTTAATGTTAAAGTGACAATATCGAAGATCGTCATGTAAATAAATGACTGTTTAACAAATATTATAGACTTGATCAAAGATTGTATCTTATTATTTATTGTGCCTTTTATTGTGCCTTGATTTTTATTTACTGCTGTAACAGCTGAATTCCACTCACAGTATAAATAGTGTTATCACATCTTATCCCATACAAATTGGCAAAGCTCTTGTGTGTTTTATTCATTTTCATGAGTGCATTGGAAAATAACTCCAAACAATTAGCATTGGAACCTTGTGCAACATATATATTTTTTAACAAATAGAAACAGTTCCTCAACACAATCAAACCTGAAAAGTATTACTAAAAGAGAAAATTATTCTCAGATCACCTGATATGTAAAATGCACAATGAAAGCATTTTTTTTAAATAGTATGTTTTATATAATAATTTGTGGTGTGGTGCTGGTGGGAAGTTGTCTATTGGAGAGTGAGACATCTAATGGAGGTCCAGCAAGTCACTCCTTTTAATGGAAGGAGAATGCGGAAGAGAATAAATTAGTTAAACGAGCCTCATAAGAGAGAGATGAGTTAAGAAAATGCACCACATGTTAACACTAACCTTTAAGACATGCCTGATTTCACCATTCATGGCACACTTGCTAGTGTCAGCAACTTATTATCCAGACAAGTACCTTCAAGTGTAAAGGAAAAGTTTTACCGGAATATTTTCACTATTTTAAATATAGAAAATATCCTAGTTCGTCATCATGTTTCGGTCAAGGAGCATAGTCACCATAGAGTTGCCGTCTCCATTCCTTAATGTCTGTTCACCAGGAAGAAAAAAGACAGGGATTTAAGGATGCACGTGTATGAGCACCATTTGTGTTTTAGTGGATCCACTCTATTACACCGCTACTACAGAATTCAAAACGTGTTGAGCAAATATAGAGTAGTATAGATAGAGTAAATATCTGTATTTCATTAAGGAAACACTAGGTGGAGCAACAACTCCTTACCATAAGTGGCCGGAGTTCCCGGTTGACGTTCCTCAATGTGTGCCCATGAAGCAGTCAGGTCAGCTGCACTTGTTCTACTGCCTGCAGGGGGAAGATGGAGCGGCACGACGGAGGTCACCACTGTGCCTGCTGGGAAGGCCCGTCTGGTGGGGCCTACCAGTCAGGAGGCGTGTAAATAGTGTACCTTAAATAGTTATTTTGGTTCATTGGGCTAGTCTCTTCACTCAGAGAACAAAGGGAGCCCACAACGTAACCGAATGTTCATCTATTCACTACCACACACCCCAATCTGCAGAGGAACCATAGAGTCGAGTGTGAAATAAGAGAACAAGAAATGGGCAAATTGAAAACAGTGATAAACAGAGAATGGGATACCTGCTCGTAGATGTGACAATGCAGGCCATTTTCCTCTTACCTCTTGAACAGGCCATTTTTATAGTGACAAATCACTTACATATCTGTATTTCATTAAGGAAACACTAGGTGGAGCAAGAGCTCCTTACCATAATTGCCATGAGTTCCCCATTGACGTTCCTCAACGTGTGCACCTGAAGCAGTCAGTTGAACTGACTCGTTCTCTCTCTGCAGGGGGGTGAGGGAGCGGTAAGACGTAGGTCACCTCTGTGCCCGGGAGGAGGGCTCGTGGTATACTGTCAGCGCACACAGACAAGCAGACCAGGTGTTTGTGTGTACCAAACCACACAGCCTGGGCAGAGGCCACTGTTAAAGTCCAAGTGGCTGGCTTACTGGGTCGTGGAAAAGAATCAGCAGGCTTGCATATTCTCATCTAGTCCAAGTCTGGAGTATTCTCCAAGGCTTTATGTCCCAGTCGTGATTCAACCTAAAGCGCTTAGAGCGGGTTCACCCATCTGGCCTGGTTAGCCACCCCAGCATCAGGCGCACCCTCGACTTCATCAGAAGGAGACTCTGGTGGCCAGCCATGTCCTCAGACGTCCACTCATTTGTTTCCACCGGCCCCACTTCCGTGCAGAGTAATACAGCCCACATCCAGCCTACTTTGTCTGCTACCTACTCCCATATCAACCATGGTCCCACAGCTCAGTGGACTTCGTACCGGTTCACCCCCATCATAGCGTAACATCAGCATTTTAGTCAAAGGGGACCGGTTCTCTAAGCTGATCCATTTAGTTTCCCCCTCCCCAAACTCCCCCCGGCTCAGGAGAAGGCCTGTCTTATGGTCTAACACGTGTTCTGTCTCAATGGGTTACCACAAGATGGGGTGTCCGATCTTGGTCCTCAATTTACTCCTCACTTCTGGAAAGCATTCCTGCTGCTCCTGGGGGTATATGTCAGTCTCTCTTCTGGGTTCTTCCTGCAGTACAGCGGTCAGACGGAGATAGTGTACCAAGATCTGGAGGTTACCATGTGTTGTCTAGTCACTTCCAACCCTACCACCTGGAGTTCTGAGTTAGAATGGGCCGAATATGAACAGTCTCTAGTCCTCCTCAACTGACATGTCACCCTTGAGTGTCAGATGGGGTATCAACCGCCACTCTTTCCCAACCAGGAGGTCTACGACTACGACTACGACTACGCAGCATTCTGGGTCTCTGCTTTAGGGTCCAGACTGAACACTTATTAAACACTGGGTCGTGGAAACAGTTCAGCAGGCTTGCAGAGATGGATGGGCCTGACGAGAGGGCCGTCTGGTGGGGAGTAACAAGCGGGATGCGTGTAGTGTACTTTTGTAAATGGTTCATTTGGTTCATCTGGCTAGTCTCTTCACTCCAAGGGAACCAAGGGAGCCTACAACGTAACCGAATGTTCATCTATTAACTTCCACACACCCCAACCTGCAAAGGAACCATATAGTCGAGTGTGCAATAAGAGAACAAGAAAGCGTTAGGACGCGCCATTGTTAGGACGCGCCCATATTGGGAAATCAATTACTGCCCTGACTTGTTATAAACTAAAACTCACTGCCCCTAGTCACCACTTTGGGGTTTTGAAAGTTGGTTTCAACTGAAGATTAACCAGACTGATCTTCAGCAAGAAACTTAAATGTGAACTTGCAAGATCAGGATGGTCTCCCAAGGCTACCCCTTTGGTGCATTCATACTAAATGTATGTCAATTTCTTCTAAGAAACAGTCAAGCTTAAACATTTGTAATGCTATTAGTGAGCAACTCGAAGGATACACTGGGATGTGTGTAAAATACAGGCAGAGAGCAAATCTTAACTAAGCACCATAACCTGTTTCGGAAAACATACATGGACAACACAACTAGCGCAAATAAGCAAAGCTCACTAATGAGCCCAACTAACACTACTGTGCCCTGACATTCAGGGACAGACACACGTTCTCTCCCCTCTGTTCTGTCTATTTCTGTTACCTGTGATTGAACTGGTCGAAGGTAAAATAACCATGGTTGAGCAGCTCGAAACAGTTGGCCCTCTCTGCAGGGTCCATCTGGAGACATGCCTGAAACCAAAACAAGGATCTCTCAGTCACTGCTGGCAAAACCAATAACACAACAGTGAGAAATGTTTGAATCCCTAAAAAAAAATGAATAATAATAATTTAGGCTTTGAATTGAACACTTGAAGATAATTCATTAATTTGTAGACATAACAAAGTGAGACGAATAACAACCAAACAATTATATGAAACTTTTGGAGAGCCGTAGATTTAGCATATTTTTCCACTGCTATAGTAGCAGACTAACCTCAATGAGTTCAGCCAGCTGTCTGTCAGGCACCTGGTCCTCCACTAGGACCCCCCTCAGGGGTCCTAGCGGAGGAGGAAGAAAATAGCGTTCCTGGCTTTTAAATGTATGGCAAATGACAAGGAACAACTTTTTACTGCTTCTGCTGCATCTCTCACAGTAACCCAACATGGAAATGTGCTTCTTGTGCAGATAATAAAAAGTTGGAGTGTATTAACATAAATTTCAGTTTAGCATATAAAATCTGAATGATACCTGAATCTGCATTAATTGTTTTATGTAATTGGATCACACCAACCAATTTAATGATTACAAATATATGTGGTATCAACAGTCCCAATATGACAATAATATTGATACGAAGAACAGGCTACTGACCGATTTTGGTCACAATTTCCCAGACTAGATCGAGTTCACTTTTGCTCTCGAAAAACATCTTTCCTTTGGCCATGGCCAAGATAGTGCAGCCAACAGCCCACACATCACGAGGTCTGAAAGTAAAAACAAAAAAATACAAACTCAACAACAAAATAATAATGATAAGCATTGACACACATGAACAAAACACATGTGCCACCATGCTTACAGTTGATGATACTTACTTGGAGTATTCACGGTCTCTCAGGAGTATCTCAGGGGAAAGGTAATGCAATGTGCCCACCCTGAGCGTCAGATGGACAGCCTGGGTCCCGTCCACCTTCCGACTCGAGCCCAGGTCGGCCACCTTCACCACACCAGACTTGGAAACCAGAAGGTTGTCCGGTTTGATGTCCCGGTGGAGGATCTAGTCAGAAGAGATAAGACAAGGCTTACAACGGACAGATGGTTCTTCATTTCTGAATTGTAGATGCAACTCATTTAGCAGTAGTGCTGATGTTACTAATTCTGTGTACCGATAGCTTATGCTAATAATCAGCAATTCTAGACGGTTGATGGAAATAGATGAATTGATAAGACTACTTACATTTCTGCTGTGGAGGAAGTGTACCCCCCTCAGGATCTGGTAGGAGTACTTCCTAAGTACAACACCATCCAGACCCCCGGCACTCATCAGCAGCTCCTCCATCATGTTGTGGTCCAGGAGCTCAAAGACGCCATAGAGTTGCTGTCTCTGAATGAACCCTCTAAACGCTTTCATGACATTATCGTGACTTAATGTCTGTTCAACAGAAGAAGAAAATAACATACAGATGTAAGGGTGTATATCAATTCTGTTTTAGTTGTTCCACTCTTGTACAAGGATATTACATTATTCAAGATATATTATAAAAATAAAAATAAAAATATATTGCGTAATAAGGCGTGTACATCAGAATGCATCATGGGATTCTTTGTTGGAGATAATGTTATTTTGAGCGGACTCAAGAGAGTTGTTGTACTGTAAAATCCTTAATGAACGTAAATATACCGTACCCTAGACTAATAAAAACTTTGTTTTGCCCCTCTCACATAAACGCTGCCGTTTCAAACCCAACAATGTCTCACCATAACGACAAATAATTTCACGATTAATTACTTAACAATGAGCTAAATACATTTCTACCAACACAATTTCTACCAACCATGTTAATGCTATGAAATGGAGGCAGTCTTTACAATGTGACGTCGCGATGTATGAGCCCTAGAGTTTTGAGCTGTATTTCATGAAACGAACACAAGGAGAAGTAAGAGTTTCTTACCATAAGCGGCAGGAGTTCCCTCTTGATGCTGTTGTCTCTCAACGTGGGGTCACCAGAGCCCTTGTATTCTTTGACCGCAACAAGGCGCCCTGAACTCTTGCACCGACACTTCCACACTTTTCCGTATGAACCCTCGCCAAGGATGCCAATTAACTTTATGTTTTGCATGTTTGCAATATATCTCTTATCTATAGTTGGCAATAGGAATTTGCATATCAATTAGTATCGTTAGCGATGCACACGATGACAACTGTACAGTTTATAATCAACGGTCAAGACAATCTTCGTTTAGTTTTACACAACTTCTCATTCACCAATTCGATTTTGCACATGGCAAAAATGCCTTATAAATTGCATGTTATATTCTTGCATACACTACAGGCGAAATTACTAAATGTGTGGGCTAAACTGTAGGCCTAATAAACTAGTAGGCCTACATGTGTTAGTAAGGCTAGCTATTCAATGTAAACTCACCTGCTTCCTCCGCTGTTCAAGTTATAAATTATTAAAACGGACAACCTCTGCTTATGTTCGATTCCATTTAGCAGTTTATGACAAACCTTTAGAATTCTTTTTGTTGCGTAGGCCTACCCTGTGTAGCCTGATTGTGTTGCCACACTTATTTTATTTAGCTTATAGATCATAAGCTATTAGGTATTAAGAGTATTTAACAGATAAATCATACCAGAGATAATGTTTTTAACATACCTGTTACAATTAAACCTAATGACAGTTTAGTTGTACATATTCACATCATTGTTAATTGTCGGTTTTTTAAAATATTTGTTTTCTTTTATTAATCATTAATCATTAATCATTTATTTATTATTCATATTGTATTTAGTCATTGTATTTCATAAATTTTTCAATGACATTTTTGCACTTTAAAGTTTTTGTTGGAATGCAGGGAAAAAAAATTCCACTATGTTTAATTTGGCAAATAAAACCATCTTGAATCATTAAACAGTAGGTCTACTTTAGGTTTAGCTCACTTAATTTATTTTAATTTATTTTCTTAGTGACTTTAGTTTTTTTCCATAAAACCCCATCGTGTTACAAACATCATGATACCTTCAAGGCCATAAATGAGAGCCTCCATTCCTACTCAATTGGAGCTCCTAATTGTTCAAAGCTGACCAACAGGGTGAGGGTCTGAATCCACTTGTTGACAGTCCAGACCATATTTAA
>OOFG01059771.1:0-14648 GCA_900323295.1 Molva molva
TCACAGAAATAGCTGTTGATAACAACAGACCTGCAGTAGGACAGTCGTGTTAGAAACCCTACAACTACAAACATGTCAAGGATGCAGATAATCCAGCAAGCAGCCACCAGTGAGAACATGGTCTTCAGACTCACAATGATCTGATAACGTAATGGAAAGGTGATCGCCACTAGCCTGTCGAAGGAGAGTAAAGCCAGATTAAGAGACTGCATGAGGAGGTTCAAACAATAAAAAAACAAATAGGTTAAGCAGTTGCTGTACTTGATGTACTTGTGGTCGAACCAGAACGTGTCAATAACCTTGGGCACCAGGGCGGAATTCCCGAGCACGTCTACAAATGCCAAGTTAAACACAGCAATGTACTTTGGAGTCTTGAGACTCTGGTCTAAGCAGATCAAGGCCATCACTACCCCGTTTTCCACCACTGACATGATGTACAGCACCAGTAAAAAGAAATAGTAGTAGTTAATATGAGGGATGCCCGAAAAGCCACTGATAATGAAGTATGCTGGTCTCACAATAGTCATGTTAGAGTCCATTGTTTGAAGTCCAAGTGATGTTAGAGAGCTTGACCAGCTCCTCTCTCTTTATGTATTTCTATCTCTATGTCTCTCTCCCTCTCCCTCTCTCCAGGGTGATGTGTGTTGCAAGCAGTTTTATGGCTCACTCTGACAGTACATTGTCATCATCACCAGATACAGCCTCAGGAGCAGACACGTGCACAGGAGGGAGGCCTCAGGGGCCCGGGCTCCTGCCCCTTGGCCCTCATTGGCTAAAGTTCTCCTCTCCCAAAAAGCCCCCCCAAAGCCGTTTTATGTTTTTCATAATAGTTGTTTTATTGTTGTAGTTTTTGCTTCTTCAGATTCTGTTGTTCAAATCAATTCCACAGCCTGTCCTCCAACCTTAACGACAGAATAGGTTGTTTGAATAGGTCGTCCAAAACGACCCATATAAACGCTTTAGCCCCCTATGGACTGTTTGAATAAACAGCACTACGTCACGCATGTCAAGGTTCTGTCTTGCCAAAACAAAATGGATGACAATTGTTTCGTTCTCAGTGGAAAATGCGACACTTTAAGATAGTTTCAGCATTAAAATGCATTTAGACAACATTTCTTGCGATAAATGTGATTTTTCTTTTTCAACTCTTCAGTAATTGAATGTATATGATGCTTAGTATGTTAGTTAATGCAACATTTTCTATCGTTGCCATGGTGATTCATATGGACGCTGCTATCCCTGAAACCACTCAGCTTGCATGGTGTTTGAATCAATGTCTTTGCGTTGTGTAGTCATCTGAGCTGTTGAGTTCAGTGCTATTTTCTCTGATGGGCTTGAACAAGTGCACTGAAGTCAGGTGTAATTCCTCGTGTGGCTATGCGTAGCACAGCTGACAGGTGTTCATCACTGAGAGTGGATCTGTATCTGGACTTGTTATATTTCATCAATGAGAAAGTCTGTTCACATATGATGATCCAAAGAGAACAGGCATTCTCTGAGCTTGATTCCTTATCTGTAGAAAGTTCTCCTTTGAGCAACGAGTAGAATGCTGGTAAAGGCACTGATTTGAAGTGGTTTGCAAGCAGGACATCAGGCAGGTCAATGAGTTCCAGTTGGACATGACTGGGAGCTTCAAAACGCCTTGCAAACTCACCATGCAAGGCCTGCAACATGGATTTATATCTCTTGTAGTGATCAGCTGATAGAGTCCTCTCTTTCAGTGTGGGAAGATGGGTGAGTGTGTTGCTCTCCATTTGTTGAGATAGAAGCAGCAGCTTCTGCATGAAAGCCTTAACTAGGCTGTACATCTCATGTACAAAGAGGCCCTTGCCTTGTAATTTTGTATTCAGTTCATTCATGAGAGCAGTCACATCAACAGCAAAGGCCAAATCAGCAAGCCAGTCCGCATTGGCTAGTTCAGGGACGTCCTTTCCTTTCTTCTGACGAAAGTCCTTAATCTCCGTTTTAAGGTCCCACACTCTTTTCAGCACCTTGCCCAAGCTGAGCCACCGGATAGCTGTGTGGTAGCCCGAGTCAGTATGCTCACTCTCATGCTCCTCTAACAGTGCAACAAACTGCCTGTGATTTAAAGCTCTTGCTCTCATAAAGTTGACTATTTTAGTGGCAATTTCAACCACATGGTTAATTTTCAGGACTGACTTACATAGCACCTCCTGATGAATAATGCAATGTAAAAGTACCAGTTTCTGCTCTGGGTTGATTTCAGTCACTTTATCCTGCATCCTCCTCAACAGACCTACATTTTTCCCCGTCAAATTGGGACAACCATCGGACGTAACACCCACTAAGTGTTCCCCAACACTTAGTGGCCCCAACTTCTCCATGCATGCAGTTACCTCTCCAAAAAAATCGCCGCCTGTCGTAGTCCCTTTCATTGACTGCATTGAGGCCAGTTCTTCAGTAATAACAAAGTATTTCGTTATCCCTCTCATGAAGATCAGTAGCTGGGCTGTGTCGCGGACATCACAGCTCTTGTCGAGGGCCAAAGAGAAGTGGGTAAATTTATCCACGCAGCTTTTCAGCTGCAACTCCACATTTCCAGCGATGTCCTCCACACGCCTGGTGACCGTTCGACTTGAGAGGGAAAGCTGCTCAAATGTCTCCTTTTTTTCTGGGCACAGTATTTCCACCGAATCGACCAAACACTCTCTGCTAAATTACCCGTCCGAGAATGGCTTGCTGTTTTTGGCAATTTTGTGAGCTAGCACATAACTGCTTTTGACAATTCCTTCTTTCTTGGTATGAAGCTTTGTGAAAAGTCCTTGCCGATTTTGCAGTTTAGCTAGCAATGCTTCGGATGTCCTCTCCTTTTCCTCTTCTGACAGTTTTTCGTATTTTTCTGCGTGTTTTGTCTGAATGTGACGGTTGAGGTTGAAATCCTTACATACAGCTATACGTTCATTACAGACTAAACACACAGCTTCATCTGCGATTTCTGTGAAAAAATACTTTGAAGTCCATATTTATTGAACACCCAACACTCAGTGTTCATCTTTCTCTTTTTACAGCTAATTTTTGCTAGCTACCTGCTCCAATTTATTATGCCTTGATGCTGCGTTCATTCAAGTTGAATGACACTTGCTATACAACCACATGCTCCTCATCGCGATCACGGGCACACCTGCAGTTTTCACAATAAAAGCCCTTCTCACGTGTTTTCGGATATTTAACTGCTTACAGTTACAGTTTTTACAATAAAAGTTTTATAAATAAATTAATTAAATTTATTATTAATAATTAATAATTTTTTTGGAACTTGCGTGCCACTCAGAACTGGCCCCTGGCCGCATGATGCCCAGGTCTGATCTATATGAATCAGCATGGCAACGAAAACCTGCATTATCTAACAAACTAAACATCATATACAATCACTGACTGAAGATTACGAAAAATAAATGCACATTTATCACTAGAAATGTTATCAAAGTGCATTTTAATGCCGATGCCTTTTTTTCTTAATTCCGTACTGCTAATATTCTGGGTTGTTTGAGGGATGTTCACACATCATGATGTTCCAACGTGATCTCCAACCTAAACGACAGAATAGGTAGTTTGCATAGGTCGTCCAAAACGACCCATATGAACGTTGTAGCACCCTAACGACGCTGGATGTTGGATCGGTGGGGTGAAGGTCTGGGAAGAATTTTAGCTCAATATCTCAGAAGTGGGCCATGTGGTGAGAGGTCACGAGATGGAGCATTATCTGAGGCTTTTTTAGTCACTTCCTGTAGGGCTAGATCCCCCAAATTTATAATCGTACTTGTCCTTGAGGCCCCCTTTCATATAAAAGAGACCCCAGGTCTCTTGCTCCCTCCCAAGTGTCCTTGACCCCTAGGTCATCTACTAATTACACAACTTCCTGTAGGGCTGGATGTACAGTATATTATCTACTATTTTAGTAAACCTTAATGCCCTGATTCATATAAAAGACCAGACGTCTCTATCTTACTCCCAAGTCCTTCTGTGCCCCCGTGAATGGTGTGTTGCATCACTTCCTGTAGGTTTGGTGTGTTGCATCACTTCCTGTAGGTCCACGGCCCCCATGTTGAGCATTTTAGTAGTCTTTTGAAAATCTTTTTCGTCTTCCTTTTACTTTATTGATGAAACTTTTTAGCGGGATTAATTTGTCATGATTATTAACAAAATGTATTTATAAAGTGAACCTTTGGAATGGATTTTTCTGCGGAAACAAAGCAGACGTACTCTTCCTTCTTCCCAAAGAAGAAGAATAAATGTCATCCGTGGGTCACTTGAAAATCTAAGTTTTTATGGTAAGGAAAAAATCTCACAGCGGTATTAACTTTCCTGATTATCCTGTTAAACAAAATGTATTTATAAAAGGAACCTTTGGAGTGGATTTATTTCTGCTGAAGCAAAGTGAACATAAACTTCCGTTGTGTCACACAAAAACACGTCGTCCTAATCCATCCCAAAGAAGAATAAATGTCCTCCGTAGGTCACTTGAAAAAAGAAATATTTGAAAGAACAAGGGTTGGCTTAGCTCAGGAGATAGAGCGAGTTGACTTGTAACCGTAAGGTTGCTAGTTCGATCCCCAGCTCCTGCTAACTGAGTGTCGAGGTGTCCCTTAGCAAGACACCGAACCCTAACTGCTCCGATGAGCTGGCTGTAGCCTTGCATGGTTGACTCCGCCGTCGGTGTGTGAATGTGTGTATAAACTGTTGTAAGTCGCTTTGGATAACAGCGTCTGCTAAATGCCCTAAATGTAAATATAACAACATCAGTTTCATACAATAGCATGGAACACAACAGCTCAGTTAACTACACAACGCAATGACATTGATTCAAACAACATGCAAGCTGCATTCATAACGATAAAAAATGTTGCATTAACTAACATACTGAACATCATATACATTCAATTATCGCTATAAATGTTATCACGCATTATAATGCTATAACACTATCTTCAAATGTCGTATTTTCCACTGAGAATAATACGAATGTCATCTATTTTGTTTTTTGCAAGACAGAACCTTGACACCCGTGATGTATTGCTGTATCTTTGAACAGTCGCTGGGGGCCTAAAACGTTCATATGGGTTGTTTTGGATGACATATACAAACTACCTATTCTGTCGTTTGGAGGACAAGCTGGATGTTCCCCTGTTTCAGCTCGAAGTGTAAAGTAATCACTCACACTTTAAAGTGTAAGAGAACCCCTGTTTCAGCTTGAATTTGAACACTATGAGATAAGAAAAATGCGTAACAGGCTGAAAGTGCTAGGAAGGAGGGGGGCGTGTTATCCCCATGATCAGGACCCATGGCCGCTTTGTGATACTTTTTTAGTCATGTTGTTGTGTATGAGCGTTATAATGAAAGATGTTTGAAATGCTCACACAACATGGCGTTATACTAAAGGTGTCCAGGAAGCAAACCTATCCTATAAGTGTCTGAGAAGCTTAACCCTCTCTCGGACGCCGCGATCGACATCAACCGCTGCCCAGCCGGAGCTCCACACATCCACACACGCCGTGTCCTGGAGAATACTAAAGGAAATTTGTCGTCACAAAAATAATTCCTACTGCGTTGGGAGCAGAGTGGAACTAACAGTTTGGCAGAGACTGGCAAAAACATAGGATTTTACTCCTGTTTTCTCTAAAATAAAGACTCCTCTCTAAAATGAGACTGCGGTCTTATTTTAGTAACATGGACAAAATGGCATATATTACTATGTTGACATTACCACGTTTAAAGAACAGTTCTGGGTTCACTTTAAAGGCCACAGTACAGGTCAGGCCTTATAGTGTTATTTTGTGAGAAACAAAACGTTGAAATATGTTTTGCCGATGTACATGAAACCTCAGCTCTATTTTTGTTGGTATCCCTTTACAATAAGGGTACATGAATTAACCATTAATTACCAATAGTTAACGCAGCATTAACTTACTTAATAAACAGTTAACTAATGGTCTACCATTTACTCATGGTGTTAACTAAGGTAATGGTGTTCATGTTAACTAGGATTTAAATGTATATATTTAATAAGGTTAGAGTTGACCCTAACCTTAACCCACTACTCCTAACCCCTATGCTTATGCTATATAATAATGCTTATTACTCCATTAAATAATTTTAATTAATGTTTAATTAATGATCCCTTATTGTAAAGTGTTGCCTTTTCTTTTTCTTTTTTTCTTTCTATATTTGTCATTTCTTGAACTCTTAAAAAACATCAACTACTTACTATGTACAAAGTTAATGAACTGTGTACTGTAATCCCAACTCCACTGGGGACGTGAAGAGTGAGTCTAATGAGGATGTTAACGAGATGTTTGTTGATACTGTTCCTACAGAATGACGACATCGTACACTCAGGATCGCACACCATGGAGAATAGTCGCACTTTGTCGCGCGCACAGTAAACAAGTGTTACCCAAACTCACATTATGGGTCGCAGTGGAGTCAGAAAGTTAGTTGGCAAAGAATGAAAAGACATTCATACTCCAATACAATAATACCCGTGCATTTAGCTTCCACTGTGCAGTGACGATGGTAGACAACATGGAATCAAAATGGAAAATCTTTCAGTTCCCACTCCCCAGTAGAAATATCTTGAAGCGCTAAAACTGAAAATGGCTAAGAATCCTACTTCATTGAGGATTCTGCATCTTTACCCCCATTGAGAAGTATTATGAATGTGTCTTTCAATTCATTTATTTGTACACTGGACCTGCGTCCCTGTACTCGTATGTTACAACGCCCATGGTGATGGGCCAGTGTTCTTTGTTACTACAAAACAGTTTTACCGTTTGCTACATTATCCTTGCACTGTTGATACTTTCTTAAAATAAATTATCACTACAATGTGTGTTTTTGTACTACGCAGATGACCCTTGCCTTGTCATAAGAATGGCAATGCACTGAATGACCATGTTTTACCACACGTTTTTAAATTACACTTTGACTTTATTATCCGTTTATTGTGACCCCTGATCAGCCCCCGTCTCTTGTTACTTATTTTATTTCTTCAACCTTTCATTGTGCACATTAGGCCTGTATAGTCCCCTGTTCTACACAGTGGTCAGTAAGACGCAGCAGCAGTGATTCTCGTACCACTTTGAGCCCACAGGATGTATTTTCAATGACATTTTGTCTTTTACTTAAATACATAAGTAAATGGTATTTGTACAGGGACATTGTGATTGGAGCAGACTTGGAGTCATGAGGGTGGGCCCATTCTAAACAACAACAACATCCTGTCTGTCTGTGTGTGAACAGAGAGGGAGAGAAAGAGGACATATAGACTTAATGCTGTATTAAGGACAAAAATAGTGGACACTAATATGAATACATACAAGTCTAATAATATGGGTGATTGTAGATGATATAAATAATACAAATATCTCTTTATATCAACTTATCAAGTTGCATCATTATTTACGGTCATATAGTCTTAAGCACTAACTAAGACCTAGGCCTACGTGTAACAAATATAATGAATAAATAAAACAATTGCTTTCAGGTAAAGTTGGGTAAGAAAACCAAACGATTACATAATTGTAGGTAATACACAAATTAAAGGGCATAAACAATAAAGTTTAAAGAAATATAATTTTAAATACATTCAACTATCAAGTGGTACAGTTGGTCACCAAATGTAATATTATTTATGAATTCTAATTCAATGAACATGACGCCTTATCAATTGGCCATGATGTCATTAAAAAAACACTTTTCGTTCAAATGTAACATTCAGTCATGTTGGGGCAAAGGGTTGTTTTAGAATAGAACAGTATATTGATCGTGGCCCTGCATAAGACCGTCACTGCTTTGCAGTTGTCCCAGCCGGTGTGACTGGGACGCGTCCGAACAGCGCCAGAGCCCTGAGCCTGATTTCTTTGGTTTTAAAAGAGTAAATGATGGGATTGAGACACGGTGGGATGCAGGAGGACAGCGACAGACTCAGCACCCGCTGGTCCGGATCGATCAGGCTCGAATAGAAGCCTATCGTGAAAATGGTTAAAACGGGAATATAAAACACAGCGACGAGTATGAGGTGTTCGACGCACGTGGTCAACGCTTTCCCGCGACTGCCCACCGACTTCATCCTGAACACGGTGGTCAGGATGCTGGTGTATGACAGGATGATGAAGACGAAGGGACCAATGATGATGGTCATGCTGAGGAAAGACGCGACGGACCAGTGCAGCGAGTAGTCGTTGCACGCCAGTCTGAACACTGGCGCGTAGTCGCAGAAGTAGCTCAACACTCGGACGGAGTTACAAAAGGACAGTCTTCTGATGATCACGACGGCGAACACTGAGGCCCCTATCGTGTACGACCACGTGAGTGCCACGACGCAAGACATTCTGAGTAGTGTGTTGATCGAGTGCTGACGCAGCGGGAAGCATATAGCGATCAACCGGTCGTAGGCGAGAATCGCCAACGCGAACGACTCGAGCGACATAAAGGTGTAGTAGGTGAACATCTGCACCAGGCACACGTCGAAGGTGATGAAGTTGTCTTTCACCAGGAACGACTTGATCATGCCGGGGATGGTGCAGGAGTTCAGCACCACGTCGATGACGGCCAGGTTGCAAACGGCGACGAATTTGGCCGAGTGTAAAGTGTGGTTGGAAGCGATCACATAGATCAGTAGAAGATTGAACAGCACAGTGATGATGTAAACGAAAGACAGAAAGATGAAGTAAAGATTGATAGAAGTGAAATTCTCGAATGCGATTAAATAGAAACCCGGGGGGTGGATGACAACGGAGACGTTCAGGCCTTTCCCAAAGAAAGCCATAGTTGAACTTCAGGCATCTGGGAGGCCGCTGGTTTTTAGAATGGATGTCAATCTGAAAGAAAGAGACAAGAAGAAAGGTAGCACATTCGATTTAAAAATGACGTGTCAAATACGCCTACACTGTACATAAACATAATGTATCTTTACAGTAGAAATATATCTTTATGTCTCCCATTCAGTCGATAAATTAACATTCAGAGGCAAACAAATAAGAAACAAATGTAGTCCAACCTAATAGTCAAATACTGCTTTACAATAGACAAGCGGTCCCTGGGGCCTCAGGCTGCGATAGGCCTGTGCTCCACATGTATAACCCTGCTTACCAGTATATGTTGAGGGAAGTACTGGTGTGTTTGTATTGTGAACTGATGTGATGCTCAGCAGCCCCTGAACCCCTACCCAGTGGTAAAATAGACCTTCTATCGCTCCCCAGAGACGCTAAGGGTCAGCCCCTTATTAGGATAGAAACGCCTGGAAAACTGGAAAAGGAGGAAGAAAGGGCAATTACTCTGAGATATTCCATTGAGGCTCATTTGTTCATAATCCAAGTATCCAAGTATAAAGGATAATTAGGTTGTTAATCATGTTGTGCACTTCTTACTTACCTTAATTGTGCTTCAGGTTACCTTTGTACCTTGTCTTCTAGTCAAGCTTGGAATGGGCTCGAAACAATTGTAGAATACTACTTTTTAAAACATATGGCAACCTAAAACTGATAAAAAATGTGTAACATTATCTGCGATATTTGCAAACAGTATTGTGTACACAATACCTTTGAAAAGTACAAACATTTTTAGAACATTCATTATGTATATTATGTATACATACAAACTGAGGTTCATAATATAAATAACAAAGGAACAATAAATCTAATAAAACCAAAAACCTAAATAAAATAAAACCATACAAATAATAATAATAAACTGATACTTAGATTTAATATCCGAGCTCGGTTGCTGTCGGCGACTGAGCCTATACTCTTATTCTACAACATTTCTGATATGTGTAAAGACAAGGTTTCCACATAATCAAAGTACGATTGTACACATTATTTCCTTGTGGAATGGTCTCCCATAATACATTCCAAATACAATGTGTTTCCTAAAAGAACTTCAGGTTTTTGCTCTTTTATTGAACGGCATTACCGGCATTGTAACAGTAGATTCTTTGTTTAGTTGTTTTTTTTGTCTTTGCCCATTTCAATCAATGTTGAAAAATACCAATTAGCCTAATTTCCTAACAGTACCTTTTGTTTGTTTGCAAGGAAGGTCATTATCTCTCAATTCCCTGGTGCTGACATCACAAATGGGCCTCATCAGCCGGCCTCCCTGGAGCCCTCGTGGAAGGGGGTTGCCTCATCGGAGGGCACTGTGTCCTGTTTGGAATGCCTATTAACTGAAGCACGGGGACATACGTCACAGTATCATCAAAGTATCGTCTGTTCCGGTGCCTTTTTAGAATTAATATTTTTTATTAAAAATTTTAAGGAATAAAGGGGTCTTCGGGATTCGAGCCAATCATAATGCA
The DNA here is from genome assembly GCA_900323295.1 of Molva molva. Lineage (NCBI taxonomy): Eukaryota > Metazoa > Chordata > Actinopteri > Gadiformes > Lotidae > Molva > Molva molva. Next base: position 10,316 of record OOFG01059771.1, read on the forward strand.
TTTTTTGTACAAATTGCACAGGAGGAGAAAGAAAAAAAATAATGAAAAGGGTTTATTTTAAGTTTGCGCGAACAGACTTTTAACCAGGAAAAAAACGCTGTTGCTCATCTTATAATGGATGTTGGCAATAAGAAAAATGACACTTATCCCCTTTTACAAACTCACACTCACTTATGCTAATGATGTTGGGATGGCGTCTAAGGAATTGTGGACATTTTCAGTGAACGAGTTGAATCTATGAGCGAATGAAAGAGTGACACTCCAATTTGTCTAGGTATCGTTCTGCATTGATGGAGAACTACCTCAAGAGGGCAGTGTTGGACAACTTCAGTTCTTCCTGGGTGACGTGAGACGTATCCTTTGTCGCTCACAGAAATTAAAACAATCAAACTAATAGTTACCATCCGTAATGAACATTATTATATTTGATATTAGCAACTATTGCTCCGATTTTTTGTTGATTGATTAAATGCCAAACATCTTGTATGGGAAAAAAATCCAGCACGTGGCCCCTTACTGTGAGAGTGGGAGTCAGTTGTTCTGTAATATTGGAAGGTGAATATGCAGTAAATATTGCACTACTAATATGTATGGCATAGTGTTATTTTCCTGAATGCGCGCATGATTCTGCCCCCAAACTGGCTCCTGTAACTTAAATTAACACATGGAATAATAATAACTATAATAATAACAATAGTTAATGTTTGTAATGTATATCAGATATTACTCTTCATTTTATGAAGAGTAAAAATTACCTTTATTAAGACACAAACAACAACCGTGTTGACACTATGCAAAACATTTTCACAGCTCAGTAAATTATTGTGTTTGCGCTTAACAAAAAACGAGAAAGCATAAATATATGATCTCAAAATGTTACAATTCATAAGAAACAAGGCATTAGGACACCAGGTCCTGCAGACATTTTCATTATTTGTATTCAGGCACTTGTATTACATCATCATGTTAGATTGTAGGCTGTATTCATTGGATCATATTTTACCAATTGACTTATCATCGGTCAAGAGGATCAAAACAAAGATCATCAGAGATAAAAAATCGACAACAAGCCTGGTAACAAACTGTATAAAATGTCAAACTATTGCAAAAGACAAACCTGTGTATAATACACAAACACATAACACACACAGAAAGAAAAACTGCCTGTCCGTTATTAGTGAGTGAAATATTCTTTGAGAATATCTATTCTGGTTGACTGCGCCTGCCTCTGTTATCTGACCAGTTCGATTTTGACAGCTCCTAGCTCATTTCTGACCAATCAGGATCCGGGAATCCATCTTGCCTGTCAGTAACATCATCATAGTTCCTCCACACTCTCTTCCGAGCTTTGCAACTCTCAAATCCTACCTAGTTTAAGTGAGCCTTCCCCTCTTGACAATTAATGCTGTTTTCTTCCTGTTTTTTCCTTCTGTTGTATATGGTGCTTTACTATATAATTCAACATTAAATTCAGGTTTCGCTGACGCTTTAAAAATGAAAATGGTGATACAAACAATTGTCTCAATTGCCTATATAGCTAACTTTGATTTTCCTCAGCAAAGCCGGACATCTTTTTTTAATGGCTTGTGTTTTCAGGGAGTAAACGATTGGGTTCAGGCAGGGCGGCATACAAGACGCCAGCGACAAACTCAGTACTCTTTGGTCGTGGTCGATGGAGCGCACATACAGGCCGATCGTGAAAATAACAATGATGGGGAAGTAAAACATAGCGACCAGGATGAAATGCTCAAAGCACGTGGTCAGAGCCTTCCATCGACCATCGACCGATTTCATTCTGACAATGGCCACGATGATGCTGGTGTACGACAGGACAATAAGGGTTAAGGGGCCAAACACATTCACCATACTGAAGGTGGAGGATAAGAACCATTGCAACGAGTAGTCATTGCACGCAAGTCTGAACACGGGCGCGTAGTCGCAGAAGTAGCTGAACACTACGACAGAATTGCAAAAAGACAGTCTCCTTATTATCACTGCCGAATACGCTGATATTGCGATACAGTAGAACCAAGTCAGCCCAACTAAGACAGACATGATGGGAAGATTGTTCAACAAGTGTTGATGCAGGGGGTAACATATCGCAATCAGGCGGTCATAGGCCAGCACTGCAAGCGCGTAGGATTCGAGTGGTAAGAAAGCGTAGTAAAAGAACATTTGTACCTAACACAAATTAAAGGGAACAAAATCGTCCTTAAGAAAAAATGCCTTTACCACACCAGGAATAATAGACGTGTTCATAACTAAATCAATCACAGCCAGGTTGCAAACAGCCATAAACTGCGGAGTGTGTAGACTTTGGGTCACAGAAATTACGTAAATCAACAACATATTAAACATAACCGTAACTACATAAACAAATGCGAGAAAAGTAACGTAGAAATGTGCGTAGGGTATCTTAAATCCGACTACATGGAAGCCTGGTGGATGGATAAGATAAGAGTTGTTTCCGAATGTACCATGAAACGTCATAGTTCAGCTCTGGCCCTTTGGCTCACCAGACAAAGACCCAAAAAGCAAAATAAATGTTTTCTGGCAAAAATTCACAAAAAAGTGATAAAAAAAAAAAAGGTTTAAAAAGGTTTAAAAGGTTTTTTACGTTTACTTTACACTTGTCTATTTACAAATGTACTAGGCTCTGCAATATACAAGGCATCTCTGGGTTAAACTAGCTAAAACATCCACTGAAGAAATTCTAATACAAGAAGGATGCATTTGCCTTGAGATCCAATGGGATTCTCTTCCTTGTGGACCCACTATTGCCCACAGCTTGATCTATTGTATTGAGTGACTATATATCCCTTTTAGTGATCTCAAGAGACGAGGCAATCCATTCGTAATGAACATTTTTAATCAGAAGGAAAACAAGTATAGTGAATTGCACTACCCCTGATCCTCCACTGGGGAGCAATGCCCAATTAGTCCGTAATAAGGAAAGCATCGACACAAAACAAACTATTCCGTTTTTATTATTGTTATTAGTAGTAACTCAATGTTGAGCTTCTGGAGGTCAGAGGCCTCACCTGGTCCCCAAATGAAGGGCTCCGCGATGGATCCTTCAAGATCTGTTTGATTCCTCTTCATCACTAGGCCTCTGGCTCAGGTCTAGTGAATAGAGTAAATCTCCACAACGACAAGGGCTATAATATGTTATCTTGGTACCAAAAGAAAGATAACACCTGTGGGATTTTTGTGGATGCTACTGGGTCAGAGTAAGTGAAGATGCAACACAGCAAAAATGGAAGGTTTCATTTCCACCTATAATAAATGTCATGCTTTAGAGTGAGGATCAGAGTGAAGCCATTGCAACATATGGCCACAAGATGGCAATAAAGCTAGTTCTGATTGAAGGCAATTGACTTTCCTATGTTAAACCCTCTCCCCGAGCTTCCTGATGGTTTTGGGCCTCTATTTGGGTGACCTTAGGTCCCAGCCTGGCATGGTACTGTTGAAATCAGTGGAGTCTCAGCGTTCACACAATATATAGTTTGTGTTTACATGATGTGAAAGGGGATGGAGGTGGAAAAGGCTCCTCTCCGGATGACGAGGATAAAGAACTTAATCTGACCCTTGACCTGTAGAAGGACTTCCCTTCTGTATTATACTCAAGGTTATTCTGTGTGCAATCACCCCTCCATGTTTCATTCTATCATCAATTTGATGATGACACAACACACATACACGCACTGGCACACACATGTGCGCCCACACACAGACACACACTTTCTTTTTCTTATTATTTATCTACAGCATCAAATATTCAAACTGCTGAAGCTGCCCTTTTTCCCTCCCTCTGCTTTATGAATGAGTGTTTGACCAGCGCATTGACAGGCAGCTCAAACAGGCAGGATGCTAACGGCTAATTAGCCACAGCCGCTAGCGTGATGCTTCAAGTGGATGGAAAGGTTGAAGGCTAATGAACAGCTAATGAATAGGCCAAGAAGCCGTTTCAACATAAATACTTGTTTTTCTTTGTATTCACATACATTATTCCTGATCACTGAATGGATTTTCAAATTAGAATTTAGAATTGCACCCCTAACGGTAAAAATGATATACTTTTATTATAAATTATGTTTTATTAAATTATAGACCCACTAAAGCCCACAGCTTCATCCATTGTATCGAGTGACTGTACATCCCCTTTAGTGACCACAAGAGTCTAGACAATCCATTCACAATCAACATTTTTAATCAGAAGATTATATTTTTTGAATTGCACTGTCCCTGATAATCCACTGGGCAACAATGCCCAATTAGTCCATAATGATGAAGGCATCAAACCAAAATTATGTTATTATTGTAATTGGTGGTT